>JAQGBB010000166.1:0-24555 GCA_034691745.1 Prismatolaimus dolichurus
AATAAAAAGCTAAAAATTTACGGCATGTGCGGAACAAGTGGGATCGGCAAAGCCCAAAAGCATCCTGTGACGAAACAAAAACACAGATGCGATTCTGCGAAATGTTCTGGGGCACCGTGGAACACTTTGGAATAGCGTTGTGTTCCACGGCTCAGTACGGTACATGTGTACGATATAAGTATAGACGCCCGCAAAGTTTTGCTGGCAAGGAGAGGGGAGACGAGGGTGAGCGAGAAGAGGGGGATCAGGAAAGAAGCTCAGTGTGACCACTTAGCTATCATTTTTAAATGCTCGCTGCGCTCGCTTGTAGCAGGATGCAATAAAATATTATTCTGCGCAGGCCCAGCACTGTCTTATTTGCCGAAACTACTAATCTTTGAACGCAGGTGAAACTTTGCGCTGTGCTCAAAACTAGAAGCTGTGTAGACTGTCGAGAACTAGCGTAGAGTTACCGAATGTAGCAAGCGTGTAACTGAGCCATGTCACAATCACGTAAGCCACGTTTGCGTAGCTTAGCGTTTGCACTATCAGTGACTCAACGAAGATGGTACCGGTTAATGCCTCGCACAGCCACATAACGCAGACTAAACTTTACACAAACGAGCTTCGCGCGTCTGAGCAGACAGAGGTTTGCATTTCCATATATTCATGTACTTTTTACGCTGTGTAGAGACATCGAGTTCGAGCCCACGTTGCTCGGCAGCGTGCATCATGCACCACTGACGTTTCAAGAAAAATCTACAAATTATCATTTTTTTCTCTATTCTGAATTCTTCTTTTGCTTTTTTTCCACGCAAATTTGCTATTTTTTCCGTTTTCTCCGTTATCGAAATTTGTCATTTTTCTGACTTCGAAAAATCGAAAGCGCCATTCGCAGACACGCGGATCGCCGTCGCACCAACTGCGGTGTCAGTGTTAGAAGGCCTCAGTCTAGTATTCTGTGTGGTGCACATAAAATTACTTCGACTTAATTCGACTTCATTCTTTTTTATTCGACTAAATACGAGAGAAAAATTTGACTTTGTTGAGGCATTTGGGTCTTTTAAGGCCCACTGACGCACGTCAGTGTGCCTTATGCGATGGGACGTGTCGCTCTATCTGTGCGCCACTGAAACTCTGGAACCAAGAGGGCTAGCGCACTACGGTTTTTTCTGGAAGTAGCTTGAGTCGAGTAGGAATTTATTTTCGCAGAAATTCTCCCCGAGATGTTTGGAGAAGCAGGGTAAATTTGTGTTATGACGAGATGCGCTTTTCAGCTTAAAAGACTAAGGCAAAAAACTTGTCGAAAATTTTTTTTCGAAATGCCGTTTTCACGTTTTTTGTGTCATACACCTCGTGAGTGATTCGAAAAACCGGTTCTCGCGGACACTATGTGTCTACGGTGTATAGTGTCCATGGAGGTTAATAAGGTTCGATTTTTTTGTTTTCAACTCTCGCTCGGTTTGTTATGTGTGGACTTTACCGTAGTCCACCATAAATGGGTGAAATTAGCGTTTAAAATGCTGTTAGCTTCTCTGAGTGACATTAGCGTCTTCCAATGGATTTTAAGTTTTTAAAATGAACAGTGGTAAAATGAGCCCGCGTTTGTGGGCCTCGAGGATCGGTACATCCGACTTGTTTGTTTTCCATATGTTTTCAGAAATCACAAGAATGAATCAGTCAATTGACGAAGCACTCGCAAGTCTTCTGCAAGCGTCAGACGTCGCGTGTGACCAAGGTGATTTTGCTAGAGCGGCCGACCTATGCACCGACGCTCTGCGACTTCATCCGAACTTCAGTCTCAGCTACCTCTGCAGAAGCGTCGCATTAGCGTATCTTGGCCGCTGGAACGATTCGCTCGCTGACGCAACCCGCTGCGTCGAACTCGATCACCGCCGCCAAGGCGGCTGGATCTCCAAAGCGAACGCTCACATAAAGCTCAAACAGTGGAAAGAAGCGATCGAAACCTACGCCAATTGGCTCGTCGTTAGTCCTGAAAACAAGATCGGACTCAAGTGCATTCGCAATGCGTTCCTGGAAAATCTCCGACAAAATGAAATAATTCAGGCCGATGTCACATTCGATTCCAGCCGCGTGGATGATTACAGCGCCATTATCGAAGAGAAGATAAGCAAATCTGTTGAAGCTGCTCGAATCGATCCACACGATCACGACGAGAATACTCGTTTTCTTCATTGCTGGGTGCGTCAAATATTCGATGACGGAGACAAGCAACGCAAGTACCTAGTAGTCGCACTCGGTCTTCTTGGAACATCTCTTAGCCTCGGTCGTCGCTACTGGGACGCTTTGCTTACATATCAGGCGGCGCGCGGTGAGTATCAGGAGCGGTCGAAGACGGCGGGCCTAGCTTGTCCAACGCCGGAGGAACTCCGTCGCTTGCATACTCAAATTGCGGAAGCCTACTGCAATCTCGTCGGCGACTACGCAGAGCCCGCTATGCATCACATTCGGCAAGCGTTATCCCTAGGGTCGGCCAGCGATAATCCCAACCTCGCGGTGCTCTCGGACGACACACATGTTGAAGGGAAGATTCTAATGCGACGAGGTGCGCTCGGCGAAGCAATCGAGACGTTCTCCCGTGCGATTACGCTGCGTCACAAGGCTAAATGTCCACCCGAGCCGAAATTATTTCGGCGCATGGCCGAATGCTTGTCGCTTACGGGCTACTTCAGAGGCGCGATTGAGTTTTGTGACAAGGTTCGCGAGCTCACCCGCAACGCCGGCGATTCGTCTGCTAGGATTCGACAGATGAATCGTCGCTTTTTCAACCTGAAACTAACAAATCTGAAGCGCATTTGCCCCCTATCAGCTGAATACGTTGCACACGTTTGCGAAGGCGTCGAATACTATCGAGGCGCCCTGGAAGACGCAAAAAATAGAAATGACGAACGCGAACACCTGGACATATGCGCCGACTTCAGCGAATTCCTCATCTACCAGAATACGTTGGAAGCGTACGCAGAAGCAGAGCCGATCCTTCGTTCGGCGATAGAGCAACTACGAAAGCTTCCGCATTTCGATGAGGAGCTAGCCGACCTTCTCGTCCTCAACGCTTACTGTCGGCTGGCTATAAAGTCAAAGAATGAGCGGTTGCAGCTAACCGCTTTTGACGTACTCGCAGTGCTCGACGAAGCCGAGCAGCACTACGCATCAGCTTGGTATAAGTTCGACAAAGACCACACGATAATCGACTACGTCAGACACCACGAGAACGCGAAAACGTGTAAGCATTTGCAAGTGATAACGTACCTTGCATGTGAACTTCCGTTCAAGGCGCTTGAGGTCGAAGAACGCGACCGATCGAGAGCGCTCGTTGTGGCACTTTCGAAGAAGCATCGCTTCAATGACAGCGTTTCAGCGTCGCTGAGCGCGGGCGAGATCCAGGCATTCGCAAAATCGTTGAAATGCGTCTTTGTCATCTACGAGTTTCACGAAGATGCCGTGCCCCTCACCGTCAGGGTTTATGTACTTGGTGAAGGTATCGAGACCGTCGTTTGTGGAGAGGCGAGAGCAAACTATTTGACGAAAGCAGACGCAGGAATCGAAAACGATTCCGAGTTGATGGGCGGGTCGAAAACGAGAGATGGAGTGCCATGTCCCATTGCTGAGATCAACACTTCATTCACCGACGAGCAGGCGTCTCTCTACTATGGCGCGCTATGGAAGCAGGTCGAAGCTTACGTCCCAAAAGGCATTCCCTTGTTTATCTTTCCACAGGATAGCCTCTGGCGAATTCCCTACGGCCTGCTTCGCGACGAAAGCGGACATCGACTATTCGAACGTCACGTGATCTCGTTTGCGCTGTCGGTAACCTCGCTGAAACTAGTGGCCGACATGTCTCGACGTGAAACAAGCCGCAGCGGAGCTCTTGTTGTTGGAAACCCGTCTCTACCGAAGACCGAGGGAATGAATGCATTTTGTCATCTGCCCGGCTCCGAGGTAGAGGCAGAGGAAGTTGCGAAGATGCTCTCGACGAAGCCACTCTGCGGACCCTGCGCAACGAAGGGAGCCGTGTTCGAGCGTCTCGCAACCTGTCGAATTGCGCACTTCGCAACGCACGGATTCTTGCGTGCACCTCCTCAACGTGGTTATCTACCGGGCGGCATCGCCTTGTCGGCGGGCTTTGCGGATCGACCAGACGACTGTCTGCTCTTTTCGGAAGAACTTCAGCAACTGGACCTCAGCGGCTTGAAGCTTGCGGTTTTGAGCTCCTGTCACACCGGAAGCGGGGATGTGAGGGAGGAAGGACTGATCGGCCTCGGCAGGGCACTGATGTACGCCGGCTGTCAGTGCGTCGTGCTGGCCATGTGGAAGGTGCCGGACGCGGAAACCCGCCTGCTGATGCACGAGTTCTACAGTGGCTACCTCCAACACTACGACGCCGCACTTGCGTTGCAGCAAGCGCAGCTGGCACGTTCAAGTGCAGGCGCGCCTGCAAGTGCATGGGGTGGTTTCTACGTTCTTGGTGTTTCACCCAGAGAACTAAGAACAAACTAGGACTCTAAATACAGCGGCAAATCTGTCGTCAGTTCGTCTAGGAGTGGAAACTTTGCTGGCCCAGTTTGTTAGCTAGCCATTCAGACGACTAGCCATTAAAAGCAACACGAACAAGCATACACCGCAAGTGCGCACAAGCTTTTTCAACGCGAAAAAGCAAATACTTTGCGAGATGTCAGGCTTACTTATACTGATCAACTTTTGAGCGAAAACCCATGTCTGCGGCCATATCACCGTGAACGCTCCGGATCCCGTCCGATCTCCGAAGATAAGCACGGTTGAGCTTGGTTAGTACTTGGGTGGGGGACCACCTGGGAACACCGAGTGCCGCAGGCTTTTTTAACCTTTTCGCTTTAAAATCGTCACATAAAAGCTGCCGCGAAAGTTCTCCTTGTCGAGAGCGATTGGGCGAAAACCATCATTCAAACGGAAAGCTCTGCCCTGGTTTGCTCGGCACAGATGGACAACGACCGAAAGGTCGACGCCATGAACGCTGACAACGAACCATGCGAAAGTGTGAGCAAGATCGGAAGACGCATCGCAGAGCAGTGCAGGAAAGAAGAAGCCCAAACCATCAGCGAGCGGAGCTAGCACTGGAACTTCCGAGATTCACAACAGTGACTTACAGAAGGACAGAGCCGAATAACGTTTTTGACCGAACAACGTGCTGAGTCAAGAACAATTGCATGCAGAATACTTCAGGCAGTTCGAAGGTTTTGTTGTCGCTGAACGCATTGCAGTACGATAAGAAGGATGCCTACTGGTCAGACGGCCGATTCCCCCTCCCTTGCCTTGTACTTCGCCCCTCTCCAAAAATCTACAGTGAGCAGATGACGAGGTGTAAAACACTGCAAATTGTACCACCTTGTTTCTTTAATATAGGCAACTTTTCCTGAGGTCTTCCACGGTGTTCCAGAACATTTCGCAGAACACGTTTGTTCTTTGCTATGCGACAGGATGCCTTTTCGGCTTTGCCGTGTTCTTCTTCCTTATGTGAATCTTCATAGCGTGTTTCTCAAATTGCATCAAGCAAGCTTGACCATATATGACGGACGTGCACATATGATGTCACTTAGTGTTTTTCTTGTTAACAAACGGCTTGTTAAAAACACGCTTTGTTACGGTTCGAAAAACAAACAAAAATTTGCGGTTTTCGCTTGTTCATTTTTATTAATTTTGCTAACTTTTTTCATCGCTAAATCACGTCGAACTACGTCGGATTTTGCGAACCCCAAAGATATACAAAAAAATTTTACTGAATTTTATACTAGCCAAGGGTATCGTCCAGGTATTTCGAGATCCAACGCGACGTTATCTGAAAATTGTGAGCTCGAAAACAATATGTGTCAAATGTGCCGTCTGTGAACATTTAACGATTTAAAATACAAATAACTGCGAAAAAATTATAGGTCTAGTGATTGTAAACGTCAACGTATATGCTTGTTTGACCACTCGTATGAAACAGCGTTTTGCTAATTGTGCCCGTACGCTAGCAGAAACAGACTTTAAAGTCAAAAAAAGCTTCAACAGAGAGCCCAAGTTAGCACTTTTAAGCAGTGTAATTTCTAGCCATTCGAGCTTGCGGCAAAAATCGCATAATTTTGGACGACGGTATAATTTTTCTGAGCATCTTTTTAAATCAATTTTAATAAGCTGTTGATGCGAATTGCTAAATTGGATGAAAAATTTGCCATAGTCGCGAGCAATATTTATTCAACATTTTAATGCCTACTATTCATGAACCACCTTAATCCAGCGCTGGTCCAATTAGTAACCCCCCAATCAAAGGTATCCACCGATCACCATATTGAATTAACAAATATATCGACAAAACACCAATACTGCTACTATTCTGCAAATTATTCAACAGTTCTCACTATGCAGAAAAGGACTTTCTTTGATACGATGTGGTGCAGCTCTCGTTGAGGTGATTGTGAGCTACCACTTCAGAATTTCAACTTTTTGTCATACAAAACGTACAGCAGCATTTCTAGCGACTAGTGTCAGAACTTTCAGGGAATGTCTGGGCAGTCCCAGAAGATCAAACCGTAGGTGGCGTTGAAAATCTCCGTTTTCTATAGTTGTTTTCTAAAATTTATTAACAAAAACGATTGTTTTTTAGCATTGACAAACAAAAACAAAACAAATGTTTTTTACGACTTGAAAAAAAAAACAAAGTTCATATCCCTTTACAAGGAAAACGCTAATGCCGATCACTTGCATGCGAACGTCGACCAAAGGTGATATTAATAATAATTATTATTATTTTTTCTTCTTGACATCGTATTTAAACGTCCCTTAAACGTCCCCTGGAAGGCATGTCAAATGCATTTCTCATTTCTTGGTCGTAATTTTAGAAAATGTTCCCCCTTCCATAGTCCGCTTCCGAGAAAAGCAAATTTGCGAGAAAACAACGGATCTGCGAAATTGCTCATTCTTATACATTTGCAGTCCGTCCCATCGCCTCTCGCCTCGCCGACTTTCTCGACATGCCGTCGGAATAATCAAGCTCACAAGCGGACCCAAGCTTGCGCTATCTACATGCATGCTGTCAACATCGAAGCACGCGCAAGCTTGCAGCACCGGCATTAACCTTCGCCTTTATCGACGCGTCGAAGGCGTGCTCTGCCCGATCCGACGCATACGTTAGCGTCCGACCCGACTGAGCTACTTGAAAACGAAGCCTAAGCCGTTATCTACTATTGATCGCACGCGGCCGCTTGCGACGATAATGTGCAGGTTTGCATGCTTCGTTCGCAGCTTGCGTTTGTCTACAGCGCACGCCGTTTTCAATCTTGAACGCGCGCACGTCGCACTCGGTCTTTCCTTCCGCTTCATCGGCAGCTAGCTCGGGACGAGAGGGCGGATAACGTATATTTTCTCCCTCCAACAATGGCTGAAGCGCCCGATCGACTTCTTCAGCTCCTCGAGATCACTCGCGAGGTACGTGAGGAACAACGAAAAATCAACGAACGAATCGACTATCTCGAGCGATCCGCGATTGATAGTCTCGGCCGAATGACCCGAATCGTCGAGACCTTGGTCGTCGGAGTGCCCAAGGCGGCTACTTCGGAGAAGAGAGCACAGCTTTCTCCCTCACTCACGCACGTGATTGAAGAGCTACGACATGCAAAAGCGATGCATGCTCAACGACAACTCGAGCTATCGAAACCTGGAACGCCCGAGGACGAAAGGAATGAAACTCCGCCCACTGACGGTCACATGACCGGTGGTTCCACGCCAGTTTCTGACGAAATCGTCGATGATAAGGAATCGGACTTGATAAGAATCGAGCCCGAATTCGAACCGTTACCAGTGAGTATGGAACCAGTCCGGTTTACCCCCTCGGGCACCCTTAGTCGACGACTAACGAAGACCCCTTCGAAGAAGGGCGGTGGACGAAGTAGCGCGAAGAAGCCACGAATTCCCCTCCCACCTTCGGATGGTGGCGTGACTCTCATCAAGATCTGCAAAGCGACGCTACGTTTCCCCGGCACGTTCGTTACCCGCCAGATCCTTCTACGTTCGGTGCGCGCGGCGACAGCGGGAAATATTCTACTCGCGTGGAACATGTTCAAGCCAGACGAACGGGGATTCGTCGGGGTTCAACGCAAGATTGGTGCGAAGACGATCGCGTTCTACAAGGCGCATCCATCGCTTGTTGCGGCTGAAAGACTTGCGGACTTTGGGATGACGCTCGAAGAGTACGCGCGAGTGTATGACCAGACGACGGAGACGTGCCCGATCAAGCACTGGGGTCCTGACTGGATCGCTTATCGGCATACGTGCAATCAGAGTAATCCGTTGCAGAACGACGAGTCGGATTTCGACCAGGAGTGGGTGACATTTACGAGAACCTACTGAGAGGCTAATTTATAGCTCAGTGAACGGAATGAGGGAAATCTGGCTCGGGTGGTGAGGATATTACAGCTTTTTCGTTTCTGTGAGCTTGCATATGAACGATCCGATTCTACAGAGGTTACGGTATTTGCTGCATCCTGCCTGAAGCGCGCAGCGCGTAAGGAAAAGGAGGCTTACTGGTCGTTTTGGGATTCCCCCTATTTCCCCCCTCAAAAAATTATATTAAGTAAATGGCAGAGCATTGGAGAATACTCAGTGTTGGGTAAGCATTTACAAAACCCGTGCAGTTCGTGTTGCGTAGCGTCTCCGCTACTTGTTTTTCGTTTTTTTACAAAGGAGATGAAAAACTCAGTGCTGCGACAAAGCGTGGCCTCCTTCTCTTTGTTGCTTCAAAAACTAATGTGCTGGTGCTTTTTGTGAAACGGCAGGATGCCTTTTCGGCTTGGCCGATTTACTTGTTTCTATCAGAAGTGGTGAAAATGGAATTAGTAAAACCTGTGACGCACGCCCTCCAGCGCATCGCCTGGCACGAGTGGTGGAGACCTACGTGAACGTGGCAACGTAGTCTTACTACCGAGTTTATTGAGAAGTAAATATCGAAAGGAAAAGGAGGCTACTGGTCGTTCTGGGATTTTAGTGTTATATGCCGTGCCTTTCTGTTGATGAAGGTGAGCACACAAATTTCGGCGTATAGTGAAGCAAGCTTTCGTCAGATCCTTTTGTGACGCTGGAGACATCCAGCTAGTGTGCGACGCTGTTTATTGACTCGATCGAGATACTTAAAAGGTTTCGTTTATAATAGATGCAGCTGACATTTGATAGAAAATGGCTGCTGAAACAGCTTGGATGTATCATCTCTTTCTAATCGAACTCCCTATTAAAAAATTAAGTAGGAAGGTTGGATATCGTGCCCATCAACCTTACGCGCGATGCGCTACATTAGGCTGGAACCAACCAGCCACCAGAGCATACACAAATTTGTTTACCACTTGACCAGTTTGTCAACATTTGCTATCGGCGCTTTTAAAAAGTAGGGAGTTCGATTAGAAAGAGATGATACAGATACTCGAGGCTTATTGACGCCGCATGTCAGTGGACTTAGAGCCGCTTACGACAAAATCAAAATGATGCTAAGTTTAACATTAGATTGAGGTGCGATCACTCGAGAGAAACTTCAGCCGAATAAGTATTTAACAATTATGGTCAAAGCAAGTCTAAAATTTAGAGTCATTGATGGTTTTGCTGTAAATGGTTTAAGGTTATCTGCAAGCGGAATATAAAGCACGCAGCTGTCGGATTGCATTTTCAAAATTTCAGCCAAATCGGTTCATTCGTTCTGGAATTATGACCATGAAAGTTCTGCAGTGTGATAAACGGGGTCTTATACCACTTTTCACAAATACCATCGATGAAATAAAATTTTATTCCGTACAATCCAGCGATAGTACGCCAAAACTGATGTTTTAGCTAAATCGGTTAACGCTTTCTTGAGTTATCCACAGAAAACGCTATTGTTACCTGCTTGTTGCCGATCGGCATTTATGGGTTGCATAAGGACCACTACGTCAGACTTCAAACGTACACCTACCTACATTTGTTCAATACATTTCCACGAATATCCAGCTCACTAGCTTGCTTATTTGGACAGCTATCGTGCTCAGTGCACATGCAAATTTAGTCATCTAATGCAGCGGCTTGTTTGTATCCAAGCTCTGGGAGCTGCTTTTGCAGTCGGTTCCTCTTTGCTGAGTCTGTCTATTCTGTAGACATTTCAGCCTCTGATTCAGTCGCCCGTGGGTTGAAGGGTGGCAAACATTTCCCCACTTCGCGCAGTACGAAGTCATTTGCAAATTCATGAACGCTCAGTCAGCACCGCCCTGGTTTTTTCATCGCTTCTTTCTACCCCATCGCAATTTCTGTGGCCGTTCTCTTCAAAAACACAATGTATAAATGTACACATATGTCGGAAGCACAGTCGTCCATGGCCTCGTCAAATTGAATTAGCTCAAAACTAGCTACTTAATTGCCGCGAAACTCCCTGCCGTACTTTTCCATATTAAGCTCCCCAATAAAGCCTCCGGGGCTGTATTTGACGGGGAGCTTTATCTGGATTTTTTCCCTTCAAATCCGACAGTTGCCCAAGTATCTGGTTTTTCGACTAGGAAAAGTAACCGACTTTAGTCTCGCCACTGACCGCAGGCATTCAGGCGCTTTTGTGCATATGCAGCAAGCCGGAGGTTTACTCGCGTATGTTTGTCGCGCGCGTTCGTCTTGTGCATTGAGCAACGCTACGAGCAGACTGTTGTTTGAGAACGTCTAGTGCGCTTGAGCAAGGGGCAATCGGAACGCCGAAGAGGAAACGAAACAGTTACACAGCGAGTTAGAAACTCGAGGTTCGTGTTGGTCAAAATCTTAGCTGGAGGCACCTTTAGCGTTGAAACCATAGTAGCCTAACAACTGGCGTCAAGCTTGAGCTAATACTCGTTGAAATCTCGATTTCGTCACTTTATTTTAAACCCATTGCAGTTTTTGAACGAGCTTCGCGACAAATATGGCGGAAATAGACACTAAATGAGCGATGAGACAGGAATCTAGCGAAACTCGCTGCGGGA
This sequence comes from Prismatolaimus dolichurus, assembly GCA_034691745.1. Classification (NCBI taxonomy): domain Eukaryota; kingdom Metazoa; phylum Nematoda; class Enoplea; order Triplonchida; family Prismatolaimidae; genus Prismatolaimus; species Prismatolaimus dolichurus. The sequence goes on from JAQGBB010000166.1 coordinate 10,971, forward strand.
CTGGGAAAAGAACTTCAGCAAGCTGATCGCATCGAAAAACAAGCTCACCAAGCGCAGACTTCCCGACGGTGGTCGGAAAGCGAAACATCCTCAACTTGAAACTGAGCTTAAAGAGTGGATCGTGAAGGACAGATCGCAGCCGAAGTGCGTCTCCATGAGTTGGCTACGAATGCGGTTTAAAGCCAGAGAAATCGCCCAGCGAACAGCAATTGGTAGCATCTATTTTATTGTTGTGGGCAATGGACATGGCACTGTAGAGGGCTGACTCCTTAAAGGAGTCAGCCCTGTAGAGCTTACATGAAAAGAATTCAACACTTTGTAGCCGGCTTTCGCGGCTCAGAGAAATGGCTCTTCAACTTTCCAGATCGCTTCCAAAAATTTATTATAAGAAACTGTGTAAAACCAGCCAAGGGTAAGACTCACTTAAATCCGAGATAATACGGAGCGTGTTCTACAATTGTAGAGATCGTAGAAATCCGCGGACGTGGAAATCTACGGCTGGCGGGTGGTGAAAAATACCGTAGTACGTACGCTGCATGCGTAGCCGGCGACTTACTGCCAAGAGCAATCACCGTCCGAGCAGTTTGTCATAAAGGTAGAGATTTCTCTCTTCGCCCACCTGTAGAACACGAAAGAGATTTCTCCGGAAAAAAAAGAGAAAACTACGGGAAAAAGTGAAATCTCTACCATTGTAGAACACGCCCACGGTAGTGTCCCGCAATGAATTTTCGTGCACTACGTAGTAGTAGATATGTCGACATTTCGCGAAGAAGCTACTCTGGCCTATAATTATATAATTTCAAAATTTTGCAGTGTTTGTAGCCACGATCCTTTATTTTGTCTCTTCAAGAACATTTTTTCGGAGCCAGTGTTCAACTGTTTGACGATTACATGTCCAATCATCTGGACTCCCTCCCCCTAAGTATCAAACGTAATCATGGCCGACCCTCCCCCCAAGCTGATTACGTCATATGTGGTTGACCCTTTATCCTAGAAACTACGAAGCGAAAGAACTTGACAGAGTACGACAAATTTCAGGTGTCGTTGACGGAAATCTAATTTCTTATCAGTCATGGTGTGGGATGTTTTGCACAGCGAAGCGCGAAATGTGTTTCGAGTCGTTAAATCGAACATAATTCAAGCGCACTCAAGTGCAACGTGGAATGTCGAAACGAACAACCGTAGTTGTTTCTCGCAAATTCTAGCCTTAATCGCCGGAATTCAAGGTTATAAAAATAGAGCAGTTTTTTCTACCGAAACAAACTCGTAACAAAATGAAAAGTAGTTTAATTTTTTGCCGCCGGCTATTTACACAAGACGTCTATTCGAATAAGTTTTGTGCGAAACCGACACGCAATTTATTGCACCATGACAAACACGGCATAGAACGGACCGCTTGAACACGCGTCTAAAAGTAGATACGTGTGTTCTTGTCCCTCTAGGAGCTGCTAGCCAAGGGGAAAGAAAATATTACGAAAAAACGCATGGGAATAAACTACGACAGCACTAGAAGGGCAGCCTTAAAAGTTCCTTGCGTGGCAGTAAGGAGCACGTTCGCGAAGTGGACATCACAAGAAAGAACACGTTTTTGGAACGATTTGATCGTCTATTTTCGTCCATACGGATTTGGTGGTGCCGCTTGGACAGTCGTTGCCGGCGCAGGTGGCGCCGTGGAGGCCGGTGCAGCGGTGCTTGCTGGAACACTTTGAGTCGGCGCTGCCGACGAAGCCACTGGCGCCACGGTTGTCACCACCGGCGCAGCGGTGCTCGCTGGAACGCTTTGGGTCGGCGCCGCCGAGGAGACCACCGGGAGGACGGTTGTCGCTGCTGCAGTCGCTGGAACACTTTGTGTCGCTGCCGCCGACGAGACGAGCAACGCTAGCGTAGTCGCGGCTGGCGCGACAGACGGTGCTGCGGTCGAGGGACCTCCGTAGGGGTTTGGTTGTGCCGCTTGGACTGTCGTTGCCGGCGCAGGTGGAGCCGATGATCCAACCGAAGCGGCGGATGTGGCGACAGACGGCTGTGCCGTTGAGAAGCTAGCTGGGGGACCAGCGGTCGGCGTGGGCGCAGCCGAGCTTGCTACCACAACTGGCGCTGGCGTCGAGACTGGACCTGCCGTGGAGACTACAACGACGGCCGGCGATGACTGGATGACTTGACCGATGGTCGTCGCGGCAGGCGTAGGTGGTCCACCATACGGTTGCGATGCGGCGCTGGACGAAACCGGTGCCGGTGGTGCGGTGCTGCTTTGGATAATTTGCGCCAGCGTGGTCGTTGGTGCTGGTGGTGCTCCACTGGTGGCGACCGATGGCGGCGCCGAGCTACCGGGAACCGCGGAGGTGACGACAACCGGTGGGACGGTCGCGACCGCTGGGCTTGTCTGAACGATGAGGCCAACAGTCGTTACTGGTGCTGGTGCTGCTGAGGTGGCCAGTGGCGGTGCCGTGTATGGCAAACCGGTTGATTGTGCCTGGCTGCTCTGACTGGTCGCAACTACCGGGGGGTTTGACTGAGCGGTCGGTGCCGCTGAGCTGGCTGGTGCTTGCGTTGTCGCAGCGGGTGCTGCCGAGCTGGCTGCTGGTGCTTGCGTTGTCGCTGCTGGTGCCGCCGACGATCCAACGGTTGGTTGCGCCGAGCTTGCAACGACTGGCGGGGCCGTAGCAACCGCAGGAGTCGTCTGGGCAATGAGACCGATCGTCGTTCCCGCTGGTGCCGCGGTTGAGCCCAGCGGTGGTGCGGTATACGGCAGACCCGTTGATGCCGGTGCTGGTGGAGCAGTAGACGCTACTGGCGCGGCTGAGCTGCCCGGAGCAGCTGACGATGCAGCGACGGGTGGAATTGTCGCAACAGCTGGAGTCGTCTGCGCGATGAGGCCAATCGTGGTTCCAGCCGGTGCCTGACTAGACGCCGTTGAGGCTAGTGGTGGTGCGGTGTATGGCAAGCCTGTGGATACCGCCGGTGGTGGTGCACCGCTAGTGGCAACAGATGGAGGTGCCGAGCTACCCGGAACTGCCGGAACGGTCGCAACAGCTGGACTCGTCTGTGCGACAAGTCCGATTGTGGTCACCGGTGCTGGTGGCTGACTAGATGCGATGGAGACTTGTGGAGGCGGTGCCGACGATGACGCTACGGGTGCTTGACTAGAAGGTGCAGGCGGGGGTTGCGTCGTTCCAGCTGGCTGCGTAACTGGCGGCGCCGTGTCAGAGACTGGTCCCTGGGTTGTACCCGCGGGAGGTGCACCCGATGACGCAAGTGGCGGCGCCGTGTACGGAAGACCGGTTGAGGCAACCGGTGGTGGTGGGCTACCCTGACTAGACTGCGACGTCGCAACGACCGGCGGCACTGTGGCGACCGCCGGGCTGCTCTGAGCGACTAGTGCGATGGTGGTCGTCCCTGCTGCTGGCTGACTAGACGTGACGATGACGACTGGAGGTAGCTGACTAGATGCGCTGACTGGTGGCTGTGTGGCCGCTGCGGACGAGCTGAGAATCGCGCCGAGCGTTGTGGCGAGCGGTGGTGGGAGGTACTGGCTTGATCCCTGCGACGGGAGTTGCGTTACCGGGGCGGTTCCCTGCGCAGCGAGAACGGTCGACGCTGCTTGTCCAGCGGGCCCGGTCACGTTCGGGAGGTTAGGCTGAAACCACCAAACGGGAACGGACACTTCGCCGGGTTGGGGAGGAGCTGTATTAACGGCAGTGATCAACACGGGGGGCTGCGTTACCGCCGGTGCTGCTGTTGAGAAGCTCGCTGGGGCTCCTGCTGTTGGGGTCGCTTGGGCGGCTTGCGTGCTTGAGCCAACCACGGGCGCGGCGGTCACTGCGGGAGTTACAGCGCCGGTTACTGCAGGGGCTGGAGCACCGGTCGTGCCTGCTGCCGCAGCTGGTGTTGAAGCCCAGAGGGAAGCTGTTTGGACAATTGCTCCTAGAAACACAAAATTGCCAATTCGCAAAAGGAATCGGAATCAAAAGACGATAAATTTTTAATAACTTTTGAAAAACTTGAAAATGCCCCTTTCATGAGAACCCTCAAAATTTCTTTTATTTTTGGACAATTTTCATCGTATATACTAAAAGGTTTTATTAAATTTTTAAATTAAAAATTTTTTTTTAAGTTTGACAGAACCCTCAACATTTTTTAACCACGCCACCCACATACACATTTGATTCTTTATGGCTGCACATAGCAATGCGTTATCAGCATTATGTTTTTATTTTTATTCGGATTATTTTGTTAGGCTTGGTGACGTTAGCTGGCTAGCCAAAGATGGCCAATAACTGCGAAATGTTTGGAAAAGCGGTCGCAAGAGTAAAAGCAAAAGTTTGTCAAAAGTTATAAATGGTGAGCTCAGGTTAAAAGAGGCACTAGTCAGAAAAGTTTTAAATTGTTAAATGGGGATAGCAGCTGAAATCTATACCCGACGTCACCGCCTGCGTAGCTCCGGCAGCAGGCTGCGTTGCGGCGACGGACGCGTTGGCAACGACGGCGGGTGCTTGCGACGACGCTGTTGCGACAAGTCCCGCTGTTGCCGTCACGACAGCCGGTGCTTGCGATGACGCTGCTGCGGCAGGTCCCGCTGTTGCCGTAACGGCAGCCGGTGCCTGCGACGTTGCGGCTGCTGGCGCTGCCGTTGATGACCCTTGCGGTACGACAGCGGTTGCCTGAACCGTCGACGCCGCGCCCTGAATGACGCCGCCAATTGGTGCTCCCTGAGTGCTTCCTGCACCATAGATTTTCTGCACCCAGTAGCCATCGTAGGGGTTTGGCGGTGCCGCCTGAGCAGTCGTTGCCGGTGCCGGCGGAGCCGATGATGCAACCGCCGGAGGGGCGGTACTTCCGGCTGGTGGTGGTGCCGCACTTGATGCTGGCTGCGGTGGTGCACTCGAGCCGACAGTCGGTGCGACGGTGCTGACGACCGCCGGTTGCGTCACTGCTGGTTGCGTCACGACTGGCTGTGTCGCCGCTGCGCTCGATATGATGGCACCGATGGTCGTGCCCGCTGGTGGTGGACCGTAACCCGTTGGTGCTGGACCCGCACTACTTGCTGGAGGTGGTGGTGCTGCACTGCTAGCCGGAGGCGGCGGTGCTGCACTGCTAGCTGGAGGCGGCGGTGCCGCACTGCTAGCTGGTGCTGGTGGAGGCTGCGTTGACACGGGTGGTTGCGTCGCAGGCGTGTCGGCGATGACGGGACCGATCGTCGTCCCGGCGGGCGGTGGACCATAGCCTGCACAAAAGAGATTAAACGGCACCCAATCAGTTCGGCCTCGCTGTTACGTATAACAGAGACCCACCCACCCGCCTCCCGTTTTTGCGAACTCAACGATGCGATAAACTCATATTTTATTCGCTACCGCCACGCGAATGCTCATGCATGCGTGTCCTATATGCCGCGTTGATCACCTCGTCGCCGACGATAACTAATGTGTTCTTGCAACATGAGTGGCGCCCGGCGGGTGAAAAGGTGTTAAACTTGTAGGTACTTTGAAAGTACGGTTTTTCGGTTGGGATAGAAGTGATAAATGAACTTCTTACGGGCTGTACGGAATAAAAAAACTTAAAAATACCACCTAATGTGTCATAAACGTGCCGCAGAGTCGGCACTCATGTGTGAAGACGAAACGTCTTTACGTATTACTTTCAGCAACTTGCTCGAGTGTGCAGGTGTTTAGACCTGATTTTTTTCTTGCAAACAAGTGTGTTGAAAAGTTGTAAAATGCATGAAACACCTCGAGCAGTTTGTGACATATTTAGCGCTACGTGACGTAATCTTAGAATTTAGCTAAAAATCGAGGGAAATGAGGCGAATATAGAGGGGGACGTTATAGGCCTCATTGCGAAGACCCTGAAACAGTTTGCACAAAAATGGGCTACCCCAAAAATGAATGGAAACAAATCGAATTGTAGTAAATCAAATCGTTTCGTGCAGGTCCATCTTAATTCGATTCGTTTTTATTGTAACTTTGTAACTCAGCTTTCGAAACAACGAATTCGCAGGCAAACGTTGTGAATAGTTGACAAATTTTCGTGCAAATACAATAAAATTCGCACCTAAAGACGGTTCTATGTGATTCGATGAAAAATCGAATTGATTCGTTTCCATCCGATTCCATTCTTAGAATTTTGAGATTTCCATTTGATTCCGAAACTTTTTTGTGTTGACTCGCAAAAGTTTGCTGAATAAAATTAAATGAAGTGCAGAATAATTGAGAAATATGCTTTCATTTCGACTACGTGACCCAACAGACCCCATGCGGGAAAAGTACCAAACAGTGCAGGTCCAAACCTGCCAAATCACAAAACGTAAAATACTTTGAAATCAAGCAAATCAATCGGGGCGGCTAGCAACTGCTGGACCTATGCAAGCGCAGATCCGCGTTTTGAATAGAAATCGTATTCTTTGATAAAGATAATAGAAAATCGCTACATAATCAGTAGTAATAAAGAACGCGTGAAGCAGTGAACAATCCCAGCCCTACAGGCAACATATCCCCGAACGTACCTCCTTGACCGCTGACAAGGGCCCAGAGAGCCACGAAGCACGTGGCCGTTATCGTCGTGAACATTTTCGGAGAAGAGTAGAAAGAGAGAAGTTCTACTTTTCACTTTTGCGTTCGTTGAAAAGAAGGAGAAAGTTTTATTATGATGTTGGAGATCGAAAGTTCGTCGCTTTCTGCCGAACGTCTGTCACTTTAAATTTTGTCGCCGCTCGCACTGAAGCTTATCGTCGGAGATTTGTCTATACGTTCTTTGTCGACGTCGCCGAGGGAGAAGGAATAGCGATTCGGCCAATAATCACGAGAGAAACAACGGTGCGAAAGCGATATACCGACGATGGATTCGCTTGGCAGCAAATTAGAGCGAACACGTGTAGTATGTGGTGGGAAGAGAAATTTTTCCTTCGCACCCCCAAAGGGCAATCTGTGTAAATTCCAACAATTTACTCGACGAAATTCATACTTCTCTCAGTAGTTATAGGTTTCCCGGGTGGCTCTAGCGGAAAATATGCAGTTCAGCACTATCTCCTCCTACCGAATTTTTTTTCTTCATCGAGAAGGAGAAATTTCCATGTCGAGTAGCAACGAGTGACACACTCGGTGGCGTTTTGTTACGCTTTTTCGACTTTTTTCTGCCCGCGGATTTCCGCGTCGTTCTCAAAACAAGAGTTCGCCCGTTTTCCGCCTGTTTTTTAGACCACTGATCGAGTCCCTTTTTTGTCATAAACGAAAAGGGTGCAAATCTTGAGCAATTTATCATCGTTTCTTTGTGTCGACATACTTTTTGCCAGGTTATGTCAGTAATTAGTGGGAAGCGGCGGCTGATGCCTGCATCGTTTGCAACAAAGTAGCTTCAGTTGAAAACGAATGCCCTCGGGGTACTCCACGCAGGCCTCGCAGTCTTCCAACAACGGAAAAGTTCGGTACGGAAAAATTCGATTTTTTTGTCGGATTAAAAATAATTGAAGTGGAACACTGCGTTTTTTAGCTCTTGACATTTCGAGTCTTTTGCCAGTTTCATATATCAAAACTGGCCACTTTCTATTATTCATTTTTGAAGATTCTGACATATTTTGCAAAATGTTGACTCCATACTAATTTTTCATCTAATGCTCAAATTTTTGCTCTTCTCTAGTACTGTATGTTCACAAGTCCGTAAAATTATGACAAGCGCGGCGCGGAAATAGAGCAGAAAGCACAAGATCAAGGGAAACATTCCGAACTGTGCCGCATCTTCAGAGAAATCCAATCAGTTATCTTTTGCACAAATTAGAAGGAAAGGAAGGAAGTGCACTTTGAAGGAAAGGGAAAAACATTTAAAAAATTTGGGCTCGAATATTCTTGAATTATTGGTGCGAGACGTTTCATATTTTCGAAAGTTTTCATTGTTTTAGGCAAACTTGCAGAGCTGTTGCGAAACTTCGCACAGCTGTTGACTTTTACGTAAATGCAGAAGATGCTCGTAAAAGGATTCGCTCGTAAAAGGACAAGTCATAAAAGGATCGAGAAGTAGGAAAAGATGAGCACAAAAAAACTGCGCAACCTAATTTCGAAACTGGCAACGGTTGTTTCGCCCGCATTACTGGGCTGATATTGAACAAGATTAGTCGTAAATTCCGAACAAGAAAGAAGAAACAGCTTAAAAAAGCGGAAACATATACAAAATTAGGTAAAGCGTCTGACGGATATTATCGTGCTCTTCGTCGATTTCTGCACTATAATTTATGCAGTTTTACAAAAATCGAATCGACATTGATAAAAACTAAATGGAACCATTATCGAATCAAATTTAATCGAAACGAAATTGAGCATAGCATCCGAATTAAATCGATACCAAATCAAAAATCGAATCTAGAAATCGACCTGTGTTAATCAAAAATAAACGCTGGTTCAATCGGTGTCAGAACAAATCGAAAAGAATTGAAATTGAGTCGATTCCGTATCGAAGCGAAACAAAGCCAAATTGTCGTGAACTATCAATTCCTAATATTATCGTCGTTGAAATATCGAGTCGATACCAACCAAGAAATATAATCTTAGGTTGTTGAGTTGGTGCTACCTGTAGTAATCCTAACAGATTTGTAAGTAGTTGCTGCTTCAGCACAACGACGCTGTCAAACTAAATTTTGTATGTGAGTTACGCAATGACATCCTTCCACTGTGAACTAGGTGAATAAAGTCGACGGACAGAATCAGCTTCAACAGAATCATTAATTTTCTAGTCGTATTTCAGTCGATTTAATTTGATTCGAGCATCGTGTTTTTCTGCTTGAAATTTTTTTAAATAAAATAAGTATTTTAAAATAAATTAAAAAATTATTATAAAATTTTTATAAAATAAATTTAAAATAAGTATTGTTTTTCTATGAATTTCTGCTTCTTTGGGGCCTTGACAAAAAGCATCGTTGAGCTTAAGCCCTGAAGTTTGGCAGCTACACCTGCCACGTTCTTGCACGTGTTTTCATCTGCATGAATGGTCCATTTCAACGATCTCAAGCCTCTGATCGAAGAAGAAGCTGTTTACTCAATCTTACAAAAAGTTTCCTTCGCAACAGCGCTAAACTGATTCTCATTCACCCTCCTCTTTTCTTCTAGTTCATTCTTGCGCAAAAGGAAGAAAATCTGATTCTTCCAAGCGAAAAGATGTTCGATTCTTTGGGTCGCTCGTCAGGTGGTGGAGCGCCGATTCGTCAAGCAGACGGCAGCATCATCACGGATCGGCGAGCAACCTTTTCTGCGTGGCAGCGACCAGTCCAGTCCTCGTTTGGCGAGCCACCACCTGCATACAGTGTCGCTGATCCACTCACGGCTGTGAATTCTACCTACAACGAAACGTATGGCGGTCAAGGAATGAACCTTCGAGAAAGCTTCGCGTTCTCCGACCTTCAACGTCAACGTGACTTCCAACGCGAGAAGGCGATTATCAACGCAGAAGCGGAGAAGATCGAAGCAGAACGACGCCAACGACTCGCTGAAGAAGCAGCGGTCGCTGCCGCTGAGCAGCGTCGATTGAAAGAAGAACGAGATCGAATCGAGCTTGAAGATTTTAAGCGGAGGCTTCAACAGGGACTTGCGCCTCTCCCACCACGAAGGGAAGCTCTTTTGATACCCTACTCGGGACCTGATTGGGCGCCGAGGCAACCGAGGGTTGACTGGGGGCCATTCGCACCGAGTAGATCAATGGCACCGGTGAGGATCGTTGATAACTATCCGTATGATAATCGACCGATTCTTGACCGGTCGTCGTCGACGCCGGAAGAACGGAGGCAGAAGCTGGCGTATGTGAACGCCGTGTACAATCCGGACACGGGAACGTCGGCGAATTATTATTAGAGCGTGGGTGAAATTAATAGACGACAAGCGTAACTCGTCCGGTACATTCGCGATCCGTCGAGTTCCGGTCGAAAACAAATTTGTCATCTACGACATCAACAGAAAACACGAGTTGTTTACGTGTATCCGTAGTGTTGTGCTTGCTGCCTCTGCCACTTTGCGAGTATTCAGTGCACTTTTTCACTAGAAATTCGCGCGGAGCCACGCATTTTCTGCAAACCTCTTGAAGGTGAACGGCGCGCTAAAAAGAACATAAAATTCATCCATTTTCACCCCATACAGTGGTGCACGGATGCACGAACATCGATGGGACCGGTCAAAAGTGGTCCACTTATGAATGCATTTATACGTAGATATGATAGGGCAAGGTTCAGAAAAAAATGTCCACTTATCCGTGCACCACTGTAAATCGACATGGAACCATCCTCGGTTAATTGGTTCCCTATTTGCTTTGTATTACTCTTGCTGTTGCTTTCTGTTTCTCACGGGTTTTCTGATAACTATTCAACGTGTTCGGTGAAGCTCATCGGATCTTTGTGTAAACTATTATCGAATCTGAGTGTCGAGTACAATTAAAATAATTGCAACACGTCGGATAGCTTTCATCCATGCTTCTCGCCCAGATCTACCCCTTCTCCGTCGTCAACAGCAATTTGCAGCTGTGCGTGAACAGCTGGAAAATCCCACCGCAGCTATCTCGACTGTTTCGCCTGTTTCCCGGGTTATCCGCGTAGGACATCTCCGATATATACGTCAAAATATCCATGGTGCTAAGCTATTATCGATCGCACATGCAAGCAGCGCAAAAATGTCAACAGTGTCCGCTTCATATTTTCCCTCTTTATCCCGATATCGCACTCCCCGCATCGCCATGCACATGCCCGCGGTTTCTACGCGCGAATGTATAAACAGAACGCGCTGCACTGGGCAGATCCGTCCGTCTGGACTGCAAAGGTTGCTCGTGAATCGTTTAAAAGTTTAAATACGAAACAGATGTATCCGTGTGACTAGCTTATAGCATGCCGACTCGTGCAACGGCTTTACATGCCCGACTGCTTTTATTGGTTTCTGAGCTTTTCGCTGGCTCAGCAAAACCAAGCAGACAATAACATTTTGGTCGCCGATGCTAATGTGTAAACAGAGCGCATTTGCCGTGCGTGGTTGCTGCAGCTAGCAGACGTCGTCTAGATAAGCAGTTGTCCCTCGTAAACAGATAAAAGCAAGACTCTATTTTCGAAAACTCAGTCTACCTTTTATTCACGTCCGTTTGGAGCCGAAAAGGGCAGCCAAAAGTGGCTTCGACGTAGCGCGCCAAAATGAACTTCGAGACTATCCTCGAAGAGTGCGGCGGTTTCGGCAAGCACCAATGGCTAACACTCTTCTGGTACCACCTGAACATCTGGGTGATGACGCCAAGTCTCGTCATCATGGTCTTCGCGGGTTATACCCCGCAGCTTCGATGTGACGAGGCGGCAGAGAACGACACTCTAGCTCAACCACCTCCGGCGAGCTACCACAACGGAACACATCACTGCCACTACGACATATCGACGTTTCAGTCTATCATCACTCAGTTTCACCTCTACGACACCGCTTACCTCTCGAGCATCATCACGATGCTCCAGATGGTCGGGGTCTTTTTCGGTCCCCTCGCCGCCGGTCAGGTCTCCGACCTCTTCGGACGACGGAAGGTCTACGTCGCGGTCTTTCTCGGCACAATGCTGAGTGGACTGGCGTCGACGCTGTCACCGAACTGGCAAACATTCGCCGCCCTTCGCGTCATCAACGGGTTCTTTCTAGGCGGTGCCATGTCGGTCAACTACGTGTCGATGGTCGAAGTGTTGCCAGCGAAGTGGCGCACCATCGTCTACGTGGGTGGCTGGCCACTCGGTTACGTCTTCACGGGCATCGTTGCGATGCTTACACGCGAGTGGAAGCTAATGCTAATCGTGACGAACTGTGTCGGCGTCGCACCGCTCTTGCTCACCCTCGTCTGGGTCGTCGAGAGCCCAAAGTGGTTGCTCGAAAAGCACCGCATCACCCCGGCCGTGCATGTCCTCAAGAAGATCGCAGCACGAAATGGCGTCACCGACGCCGAAACACGATTGGCTGGAATCTTCGCGGCTATCTCGAGCGACGAGAACAAATCCCTCGTCGAACGCGAGAATAGTGGAAGCAGCGAGAGTAGCGACACCGATAACACGAAGCTTCGACCCACCTATAGCTACTGGCATCTCTTTCGAACCTGCGCCGACGCAGTCGTCGCGTTCGCGATCATGTTCTCGTGGTTCACGTGCAGCACGATCGCGTACAGTATCGTGTTCAACGCGGGGAGTCTCGCCGGCGACGTTGCAGCTAACATCGCTCTCACCGGTCTCATTCGTATCCCAATGGGCATTTTGGTTCCCACGCTCGACCAGCGCTGTGCGTTCTTCGGGCGACGGCTTCTCCATCAATTGGGTCTCTGCGGTGCGACCCTCTGCCTGGCGACGATCGCTGTAGTCATTGGCGTCGATGCGGATCGATTCGCGCAGGTCGCGAGAGGACTCTCGCTTGGTGGAATGTGCTTTATGGGCATGATCTGGATCGTCATCGAGATCTACACGGCCGAGTTGTTTCCGACCGCTCTGCGTAACATGGGTAACGGCGCGTGCAGTATGTGTGCTCGAGTCGGCGCGATCGTGGCGCCCTACAGTATGATGCTGACGGGCACGTGGGCGTCACTACCTTATCTCATCATGGCGGTCTTGGCGGGTGTCAATTTGCTTGTTGCGTTCGCGTTCTTGCCAGAGACGAAGGGACAGCCACTGCCAGACCTCGTGCAGGCTGACGGTGAGGAGACGACGGCGAAGTGCACACCCGCGGTTGTTGTCTGACTGCTAAATGTACTGCAGGAATTCGAACAGGTCATATCAATTTGCATACTATTTTTTAAGTACGAACGAAGCATTCTCGATGGGCATATGCTAGCTGCTCACTGCATTTCTATTTGCATATTCAGGCCATGCTTCGTTGTAGAGGTGTGTGCTCTGCGTGCCAGGCAAGAACTCAATCTGTTAAAAATTGCACTGATAATGACAAGAAGTAATTAATTAATCTGCAGAAAATTAAATTAGGCTTCGCAAAAAAAAGCTTCCGTCACAAATGTTGACCGCTAAAAAGCGGAACCTCCGGTACTACAAGGTTAGTGCAACATAAAAGCCAGAGAAAACGAAATGAGTGGGCTGACCCCTGCTGCCCGTATTCCCGTGTTTGCTGACATAGACGCGTTCTTTTGTGACCGCCACACGCAGCCCGAAACTACGACCAACACAATGCAAACGTGATGACGCCGAAAATTCAGTTTCCGACTTTAGCACCATCGCTCTCGACCTAGCACGACGTTCTAGAACGCGAAGATGTGCAAGAGTGAAACTTCTGTGGTTCGATGTGCACGCACTTTGCAAAATATAGTTTTGCCAAGAATTTCATGCGGCGTTCACAGACAGAGACGCGGAAATATCCAACTCAAATGTGGACAGCTAAGAAACTGAACCTCGCGCCATCTCTAGCTGCAAATCACCGTGCGGCATGCGAGAAAATAGCGAAAAACGTTGGCAATGCAATGCATCGTCGTGCTCGTGCATCTGAGTGCAGCGCGCCGAAGGAGACGCGACTTCCTCGCACGAAGACGCCCTTGTTACACGCTGAAGACAGTTGCTTCGTTTTCACGTCGCACGAGGGCGCATAAATCGCTTTTCTGCGTCCATGTAGACGCGAAT
>JAQGBB010000167.1:0-24554 GCA_034691745.1 Prismatolaimus dolichurus
TCGTGAAGGGTAAAGCACTGCGTGAAGCTACGCAGCATCGTGTAGGTCTGCCAGATGTAGAGATTCGGGAGGGAGCAGACAAGCGCGCAGAGCCATGCAACGACAGTCATCACCTTCGCGCGACGCGTCCCTTCGGCGCTCGAGGTCGTCGGGTAGAGAACGAGCAGGAGCCGATCGACGGCGATGCAGACGACGCTGTTCGAGCTCAGGTGGAAACCGAACATATCAGTGAACTTGAGCAGTTTACAGACTATGTTCCCGCCGTAGAACTGGATCGTGAGGATCCACACGATCTTACTGATCGCGTACACGTAGAGGAGGATGAGGTGCGAGACACAGAGGTTGAATTGGAGGAGTTGGATGCGCGACACAGATACGCGTAGACGAACGATGAGCTTCCGCAGGAGGTAGGTGTTCACGGGCGCGCCGATAACGAGCATAGCGAGGAGGAACACAACGTTCACGTAGTGGAGAACGTTGAGCTTCGGCGGCCACTCGATGTCGTTGAAGTCGTCGATAGAGGGTGGTGAGAACAGGCTTGAGAAGTTGTCCATCACTCCATCGCGTGAGGAAGCTTCGAGTTCCGTTAGCTCGCCCGACATGCTTAAAGGAGGGAGAGGCCGAAGTGAAGCATTGAATCCGATACGGCGTTAGGTTTATGGAGCGTTAATTTGTTACACAATCGCAGCGGGCGCGAGTATTGTTATCGATCCCAAAGCGCGTGCCGAACTTTTCAAGAATGGATGTGGGCTTGCATTGCGCCTGATAAGCCTAATTACGCCCGTTAGGGATGCCCTTTGTCTGTCGGCGTCACGGCGACAGGAAACGCTACACTGACACCACAAATAGCTACGAGCGAGCGCCTCGTTCCTGGGGAGGACAAGCTCCCCGTCTGAGCGGGATGAGCCGTAATGCTGCACTCGACTAATTAGTTTTCTCGAGTCCAGGCTGGAGTGCGTGCAAAATTGAAAAGTATGCCGTTTTTGTTTCGCCCCTAACTCGGACAAACGAAGTGGTATAGTTCTGAATGGGTGGAAGGAAAACAGGAGTTCTACAGCTGCTTCCGAACGACGAAGGAAGCCCTTTCAGCTCCAGACTACGGGGGAGGCGGATAGCTCTTTTCTGTGTGGCGAGTCAATAAAGTAGAACGTGACATACGTCTCAGAAAAGGTACACCCACGCACTTTGCGGCAATGTCAATGTCACCATTGTCTCTAAGCTTGCACCGCCGTTCCGCGGCTGTCAGCTTCTCGTCGCGAGCACGCACATGAAAGAAGATTCCGCAAAATAGCAACGAGTGACGGCGACAGCTAGAAGTCGAGCTTGAGACAAATTGGAAACTTCGAAAGCACACATCGTTGGGCACGTTTGCATGGAAAGGAGGCACGTGCGCGGCTAATGTCTCGAAATTGGCGGAATAGTTAGCTAAACTTCTGCATAATATATGACCCTAGCGGCGGTGCATGCGAGTAATGCGACGTCACGTGTGGGAAGATCCAGCCCGAAAATAAGGCCCACTGCATGTGGACAAAGTAGCATACGCCGGGTATCTCCTACGCCAATATGAAAATGTCTGAAAAAACTGCTTTTGACGTTATATGAGTACGTTCCAGAAAAAATACATTGCTCGCAAACAAGCGGACCGGCGGATCGCCGAAGTACATCCTGCCTACTAGCAAAAAAGACACGCGCGAGCGACCCATAGCGTCTACTTGTTCAGACATGCTGAAACGCTAAACTTCTGGGTTTTAGTTTAACGCCAAAACATGCTCTTTTACGCAGTGCATTGTGCTGAAAAAAGACAATTCAGTAAAAACGCGTCAATTATTTATAACAAATGGTAGGATGCTTTTCTAGAACGCGCTGGAACAATATGGAACAGCTTGGAATATTCTGGAACAGCTTCGGACAGTCCACTAGGTTACTCTGGACTTCCGCTAACTTTCGATTTTTGCGAGGGGGAAGAGAAAGTAGATCTTTGTTCAACCATATAGCTGTCCTTCTGCTTACGCACTCCAGGCAGGATACAATGAGTAAAAGAAGACGCAGCACTTTTTCAATGGTGTTATAACATTGGGGGGTCCTGCGCGAAGATAGCGGATAGCATGGTCAAAACTAAACTTTTAAATATCGAATCGATTGCATAGAATCAAATCAAATCGACTCCATATCGAGTCGAATCAATCGAGTAGCTGTCTATTTAACCAAATTAATTGAGTCAATCAAAGCCGAATCGTAGACCTCAAAGCTCGTGTCGATATCGCACCAGATCGCGCCTAGCTTATATTTTCGACCGAAGAAATGCTCATGCGACCAAGCAGTAATTATGTGGCTGGTCAGACTGCGGGGGAAAACAAGAATTTATGCGAAAATGTGCGAGGGAGAAAACACGAATTGCGTCTATTCAAATGAGGGATCCAAACACGTATTCTGCGTCAGTCTGCACAAAATGAGATGCTGATCACCGTCAATGGATCGCGTACGAACGTAATCAGTGGGATAGCGCATGCAAAGAAGCGCTATGAAATGCATCTCATGTAATAAACAAATGTGTCGACGTTTGCGTCAACCGACCTCACGAGACGGCGAATGTTGACCTCCATCATGTACCCGTTCAATGTACGCATGGCTTGTTGATCATCAACTATAGCGACGTCATCACATTCAGGCGGGAGGAGTCATGCGGTGTTAGCTGGGTGGAATAATGACAGAAAAGACTGAAAGTTGAATGAATTGCAAATAACCTCGCCTCTCTCTACATTCATGTAGGCGTCGTCCGTCCGGCTTTCAGAGTATGTAATTATTGTAAAAATTCAAATTGAATTGCTCTCGTCAGCGAGCAACGCGCTGTTGCGCTTTCGATTAATAAAGCTGCTAAAGCGCACGAAGCCGCAGAGGCAGTTTTGCTTTCGTGGAATGAACAGTATCGAAGTTTCTGAAGCAGTTTTTCTCATTTTTGCAATCAAAGTTGTTGATTCTGGCTTATAGAATAGGGACCAAGCCTGATTCTGGCTTATCGAATAGGGACCAGGCCTGACAGGGACAGTTGTTTCTTTGCCTTTTGCAAAAGATAGTATGCCTTGCAGGCAGTCCATCTGTTTCAACCGTGGGAAAACGCAATTCACACCATCATAGCCATCCGTGTGTGTTCATACGTGTAGACATTACTAGTGAAAGTAACGCGTACCGACGCCGACGGAAGCATTACCTGACAACGTGAGCATTTATGCTCTGCGTCAGTCTGCTCTGGACGATTTTTGTTCTAAAGTAAATATAAACACCAAAATGGAGCAGACTTTATACTAAACACAGCTGTTGCTTCTATAACTTGAACACAGACACTGGCAATAAACGCACGAACTCTCGTCGAGGGCCCCGCTTTGGCAAACTTAGTACAGCCAGTCCTCAGCCGACGGCGCTGAATGCTGAATCCTGAACGTTTTTTTTTGTTGGCACAAGCTTAATTTACCGATGGTGAGAAGTCAATAGCCAGCCAGGTCAGATGCGACTTTACAACATTACAATCGTGTGACGTGACGATGCTGATACTCCACGCTTGTGTCACTCGTTGAAGAAGTTTCCGGAATGCAGTTGAAAAACGAGTGACATGATCGTAGATTGTGATAGGGCACGCCGAAGATCAAGATAGCAACGAGAGGCCACAACACTACGATCTCAACCATGCTGCAGCAAACATAAATCCACGTACAAGAAGACGTTCTCCGTCGTATACGGTAAGCGAAGATTCCGACAGCACATTTAACTACAATACAGCACAATCATTTACTAGTCCCACTTATACGTAAGTGGAGACCATTGCGATTGCCTCTGTCCGTGTGAGTGGATGAGTGTCTGTGGACAAATTATCTTGAGATAGGAGCAACCGATTGAGACGTGGTTTCTTGCGTTAGATACCTCAGGTCAAGAATAACTAGGAGTTCGAAGGTGGACCCTGGGGTGCAATATTTGGGGCAGGGGAGCGTCTCAAATTTTGTTTCCCATGGTGAAATCGACTCTCATGCGTCGATTGTGGTGAGCTAGAAGCAGCCGATAGAGATCAGGTTTTTTTGCGTTGGATACCTCAGGTCTATAGCTCGGACGATTTCAAAGATGAGCATTGGGGATTCACTATTGGGGACAGAAGAACCTGGAAAAATTGGTTCCCCACGAAAAGATTTATGAAAAGGGCGATTCATCGTTGTAACAAGTCGGACGTGCCGATCAGTAGTCCCAATTACATGCACGAAACTATTTTGACTTTCAAATATTTTTGGAAAAATTAAAAAATAAAAATTTTTTTTATTGCGCAGTATTTTCGCCTGAAACTGCCAGCTCGATTATTTGGCGCTATACAGCTAAAGTACAGCTTGTGAAGCCAAGAACTGAATCGTAAAAAAGCTTGAAAAAGTAACTGTCCTTACTTGCGAGTATAATTCGGGTTTTCTTGTTCAACAATTAAAAATTCTAGTACACATTATACATATCTAAAAATAACACACAGTTGAATGAAAAATAAATAGCTGTCACATGGCACAGCGTCACAACGCAAAAAAATGTCATTTTTTTTTCTCGAAAATATCAAGTGTCCAGTGGCTAATTGATCAAGGCAAATACAATGCATTCGCTACTTTGTAATTGAATAGACTACGTATAAAATTGCAAACCATATGGAGAGGAGAGCCATTAGTTCTTAGCTCTCGGCTGCAGAGTTTTATGCGCCTTTTTGTTTACAGAGGAATGTGAGCTATACTTGATAATGAGTGGCGTACCTATCGAAAACAGATTCCCAAAGCTCAATTGATTTGGCGGGGCAATTCCCTCGGGAAACTCTGCTTCTTCCCCAGTGGCAGATTTCACCACAGAGCGAGAGAATGAGAGTCTACAAACACGCCCATCTACTCACGGGTCCAGAAGTGGGGGCAGGGGGATTCTAACGGTCACAGAGAAGGGGACGGCAAAAGTTTCGAACAAGGGACACTCCTCAGGATATTTTCGTCTTCCCCCCTCTGCGGCGTCAAATACCATGACTTCAGTTCGATAGCCAGCTGAGCTCAGGCCGGACGGGTCCCTCGATGAGCTTGCACAGTCCACTCGCAGATCCCTCTTCGTTCGTCATACGATACAAACGTTTTCGTGGTATTCATCGGGCACGCGTGTATAGATTTTTGCGATCACCTATAGAAAACAGGCAAATATGTATATATAACCTAGAATAGGTCGAGCTCGATTGGGCATACATTATTCTTCCAAATTTCCGCCAATTCTTCACGCTTGCTTTTGCTTTTGGGCGACATCGCTTTATGCGATGACACCGCAGTGAACTGGAAACAGCAGGCATACTGAAACCATGGTATTCGCGGTGTTCCAGAACATTTTTTTGCGAAACATCAATTTTTTTACAGAAATTATTTTTTCGACGAAAGTTAGCTGGTGTTCCAAAAATCGTGTTCTGAAAAATTGAAAAACTAAAAATTGTTCTCAATATGTATGATAGCGTGTTGCACAGTTGATGTTTGCATACCTTTTGAATCTATGTTGTATACTCGTTCACCAAAGAGAAATAGTTCGATATTTATGCTGAAAAGGAGTTTGATGCTTGTTAGCGTTTCGCTCAGAAAAAGCAATATATTGTGTTTGCACCTCTTTTCGTCTATTTCTAAAGCTTTCGAAACTCCACACTTGCATGACTATTTTTAAAAGTTACAAAATTCAGTAACGAACTGTCAAGGAACGATTTATTACCTTTTTGCACCGAGCCAATAGACTTGCTTAATACATTTAGATTTTGACAGTCTTTCGTGAAGACAAAAGTTTCAAAATCTCATTTCTCTTTAAAAATAACAAGCACGAGTATTAACGCTGCTTCAGCATGACAGCAGCGATCGAAAATCACGTCAGCCGCAAGAATGAACTTATTGCTATCATGCAGCGAGAGTACGATAGTTTTCTTCAAGTGACGGCTCTCAAAGGCTTGCAG
Source organism: Prismatolaimus dolichurus (assembly GCA_034691745.1). NCBI lineage: Eukaryota > Metazoa > Nematoda > Enoplea > Triplonchida > Prismatolaimidae > Prismatolaimus > Prismatolaimus dolichurus. Next base: position 5,978 of record JAQGBB010000167.1, read on the forward strand.
TTCGTCAAGCACTCAACTCACTGGTGCGAGTCCATCTTCTGGCTTCTTATACTCATCCTCGCAACCGCGCTAGCCATTCGAGACATTAGCAAGGTGTGCGACGAGTACGCGAACGAAGAGACGAGCACTCGTCTCAACGTCGTCGGCCTTCAAAAGCTCGCCTTCAACTCTGCGCTCATCTGCGTCGATTACGATCCACTCGCGCTGAATCTGTCGAACACTCAACTGCTACTCCACTCCAAGAACATCTTGTCGGAGGAGCTGGTCGATTTCGCAAACAAAGTTAACTTGAGCAACGTCAAACTCCTCCATCGATCGCTTAAGCTGTTCACTGCAATCAGCCTGATTGAGAGCGCTCGCACGGCAGACTACGAGGAAAAAATTCGCGAGCTTTTCGACGTCGAGAGACTGCGGGAGCAGCTTGTAGCATTCAAAGTTAATGTCTCCGAACTGCGCCAAACGGTCGGCAACTGGCTTTGTGAAGCATCGCGTATTCGCATTGACACGCTGAAGAACGGCGTTCTAGAATCGTCGGTGAATCCGTGCGAGCTCGCGAAGATTAGCTGGCTCGGCGCGATCCCATTCATCGACACGATGGCGACTGAGGTCGCCTTCTGCGTCAACGTTGGGGGTCAGATCGCGTTTGAGAGTATGGTTCGAGTTGTCGTTAGCATCAACGGTACTGACCTATTTAGTCGTCCATCAGCGACGAATCGAACAACCGATTACAAGGTGAACGCGTACCTCGATTTTATTAGCGACCCGGTGTCGACAGATTTGGCGAAAAGTTTCGTACAGTTCCCCAACTGGGGATGTCTGGCTTACCAGATTGGTATTAGCTCCGAGATGCGCTTACTCGATCGTCGTCTGAGTCGCTGTAATCGGACGGCGACGAGCCGACTCGCTTGCTACGCACGCTGCGATGTAGAGCGCTACGAGCTAACCGAACAGTGTGCGTGCAAGCAACTCGCTTGGCAATATCTCTTCACATCTACAGGCGGTGTTCCAAAGATGTGCTTCGAGACGCATACCATTCTGGAACAGGTCGAGTGTCGAAACGCCGCTTTAACAGAGCCATCCTCGAATTTTTCTACAGCGTGCTACCAGTCGTGCCTCTTTTCGTGCACACACCGACACCTCAGCATCAGCCAAGCCGAAGACTGCAGTATAGAGAACCACCGAGGAGATGGAGCCGCACTCGAGTTGACACCGCAACGATTCGCGGTGCCTGTCTTCGAGGAATATTTCTCACTCACGCTCCCGGAGCTATTCTCGCGCATTGGAGGCACTTGCGGACTTTGGCTAGGCGTCGGCATGCTCGGTATCTGTCATGCGCTATTGCTGCCCGTTAAGGTAGTGTTCGCGGCTTGGGTACAACGAAGGGTCGGTGCCGTGGAAAGCGCAAAGGCACCAGTCGTCTCGGAGTTGATAACTACCGGTGTGAGCAGATTTTGAGGTTTGAGAAATGAGAATTTACAGAGTGAAACAATAATGCACTTCTACGACGTGCAAAGGAAATTTGTGCCAATAAAATGTATCTCACGTTTGACAAAGAAATCTTTCCTGCGTACATCGCACTATCTCAATGTGCGTTCTAAGTGTGACACGACCAAGGGCTCTTCCATAAAGGACGGCCGCAAAAAATTAGAATTTCTCACCCCTACCCCTTTTCCGGAAGATTTACATATGAAGATAGACCTACCTTTAACTCGTCGGTCCACCCTGCCCTAACTCCCTTTCCCACTGTGAGTCCGGACGTCCTCTGTGGATGCCACAAAGACGGACTAAAAGGCTATAAGTTCCCCGTAAACCGTAAAAAAATTCATTGCTGTAAATGAAATAGAATCCACACAAATTTTCAGTCGGTTGTATCGATGAACGTACTACGTGCATCGGTATTGGACGAAGTTTACACAAAAATCTCAAACCCATAGCTTTCGGCGTTTTTTTTTAAACTGAGCGTATTTTTTCAAGCATGTTTGAGGGGACGCATGACCCAACGAAAACCAATACGGTCCACATGGAATATGAACCGTAAAAAACGATCTGTGAATTCTATGATTCTGTGATTATTATGTCTACGGTTCATATTCCATGTGGACCGTATTGGTTTTCGTCGGGTCATGCGTCCCCTCGAATATGCTTGAAAAATGGTTTTACAATTTAAGCCAACAATAATAATACAGAAATTCAAAATTTTTATTATTTATTGTTGTTTATTGACATTTTACTCAAATTTTTCTAAATCACTCATTTTTACACTTTAAAGTACATTGTAGTAGTAAAATTCCGTGAAATCTTCAACTTCTCCCTACGCCAGTTTCATCAAAAGAAAGAATAATGTCGTAGGATATTCGATCACTTTGCGCGGGTATTTGGGGCGACTGTCTTCGAACGACCAGAGCTCGCAAGCCCTCTGCACTGCAAACGATCTCACATTTTCGTAAACATCGCTCGAAACGACATACTGTTGAGGGAGGCAAATTCGACTTTTGAATTTTTTCAGTGACGATAGTTTATGTTTGTTCATCAGCGATCTTCTCTACATTCATCTGGCGATAGTTGCGTGAGCCGTAGTCGCACGTAGGTTTCCTTTTCTCAGCCGCCGATAACGGTTTGAAACCACCGAAAACGGTTTGCTGAAGTTGACTGAATTAATTGATACAATTTTGTGTGTTCGCTGTCTTTTTTTCGATCGATCGGCGTGCTTAGTGCATTTCTATTTCTAAATTTTTACTGACAATTCGAGTCACGTGACCTCATTTGTGGGGTGATCGATGAGAACACTTAGTAAGACACCGCCAAGCACATTCTTGAGTTCTGACATTGTTGTTCGTTCATTTATATGTTGTAAACCCTCATTCTTCCTTCGCTGACTTCAGATCATTTATTTCCCATCCTCCATTAATCATGTTTGACTTGGAAACCTCCCAGAAAAAGCTTCTTCCTTCGCGCAACGTAAGAGTCAATGAGTTCAACTGTTCCACACCCGTAATGCATGTATTGAGGGTACAACCTTCGCGCAAATTACACTACTAGAAAAAAGTTCGCTCACACGTGGAGAAGAAATCGCATGGTTCTACACGACTCGGCGGAGGTGGCGGCTCAAGGTCTGTTTTAAGAAACAGATATTTATAGTTCGAGTGCGATAGATTATGAATGCGTGACAATCGCGATCGTGAGGAGGTTTTAAAGTGACCTCTGAGTTTCATGGCACTCTTCCGATTTATTCGAACAAGTAGCTGTAAGTCTACGATTAGCCTAAACACGAGATGGGTGGTACAATCAAAAGAGATACTTTTCATAAACGAACTGCTCTTGCTGAGTCTACTAGTCTAGCGTCCGACGTGAATAAGAGGTCGTTCAACAATTAGGTAAAGAAAAAATTTGAAATGTTCGACCCCCTCCCCCATGTCACCGTCATTACGTGTAAGGTATAGCCTATCTTTTACACATGATGTCATTGTCGGGCCGACCCCCTTCCCTACCCGATTACGTAATTGTTGAATGACCCCTAAGAGGTCAGAGCACTTCACACCCACGGTTTGCAACGGTCCCGTGCAAGCCACTGAGTCAACCAAGCCCATCGTATGTTCGCCTGTCTGTTTCATTAGAAGAAGGTCAGCGCTCTTTGTCACTTCCTAAGCCGCCACAGAAAACAGAGGCGAGCAGACATGCTCAATTAATCTACAGGTCTTTAAACGGTGTTGTTTCAGTCTCTTTTTATGCAGAAAGTTTAGTTGCACCGAGGATCAAAGCGTGTACTGCCGAGGGCGACATTAATTTTGCGAATACTTCGAAAGTCCTATCGAATCGACTTCCAGACAAATCAAGTCCATCGACCTGGAAACTGGAATTCACGGAACCCGCATAAAATCGCGCTTGATGTATCTCAAATCGACTTCAAAATTAGCTGAAATCGAACGTGGTTTGGATTGTTTCAAGTCAAATCAAAAATTGAAACGCAGCCAAATTGAGATTTTGAGTTGTTTCTATCGTTCAGGCGCGCTAACGCTGGCGGCGGAGTCCCGTATACCAGACCCTCTTTAGGCACCGGCGCTCTTTTTATACCTACTCTCACTTGGCCGGTAAGTGCCATTCATAGCGGTTAATTCAGCTGTCCATTGTCGATGCATTGGGTAGTGCGAGCCCTCAGAGAGTGGAGAACCGCTCTCGTCGAAGGACAAACGAGCGTCGTTCTCAGAGAAGATTGTATGTGTCTGCCGCGCCGGCTTTTTTTGCAGTTTTTTTTTCAGCGGGGTTCGAACCAGCGACCTCTCGATCGCCAGTCCACCGGAAAACCACTGAGCCAGATGGATGGACAGAGACGGCGAAATCGAGTCGATCTGAATCGAACATCAAAGCGAAGTCGATTCGATCTAATGATCTAAATCGAATCAACATCGAATCATCTCAAACTCAAAGGTTCGATCTGAATTCATTCAATCCAACGTAATATCGAAATCAGATTCGATCGAAATCAGATTCGATCGAAATCAAATTTTATCGTATCTAAATAGATTTTACACGTTGATTCTGAATCGGATTCAAGGTGAAATCAAAATCAAATTTAATCGAAATCAATGGTCTCAAAGTCGTGTTTTTTAGTCGAGTAAGGGGCCTTCGACAGACCCCACCGAGCGAATCGTTGTGGGCAATCTTTTTGCGCCTAATTTAGACGTCCCATAAATTATGCCCAAGCGTCGTCGGTGAAGAAGAGATAACGTCGTCCGCTTTTCGCGAATCCGTCCTTGAATCTCTATCCGTGTGCGTTGAGACCACGCAATCTTTATTGCGTCGACGACACGTTTCTTTTTTCTCCCTTTTACGGTAATTTGTGCGAAGGTTGTGTACACATTGCAGAAGAGCGGTCAAAATCGCACATTTGCACTCATTGACACCTGCGGCGAGAGGCAAAAAACGCCTCCGAAAGGGTTCATCGTGATTTGCAGTGTGGCCAATCTCATTCACTGCACAGAAAGAAAACCATTTTCGAGCCATAAACATTTCCTGAACAGCATTTTTTGCGAGGATGACTTTCACTTCGAATTACGTTTCTTGGCCTTCTGGAGGCCCCGTTAGTGGGCGATCTTCATTTTGCTTGAACGGGCGCGTTTTTTACCCTAACTTTTTTTGCCTATTTTGAGCGAATTTTTTTCGCAGTCGCAAGGTCAGAGCGCGCAAGTTGAAACGTAATTTTATTACCACTTCTCCACTCGCATAATTCGTTTGGCGCGTTTCTCGAAGTTGTGTAAACTTCTTTGGGATCATTCATAAAATGTAAATTTTCTTCGTCGACGGTCACGGTTCGCTGCTCTATTCTTCTTTGAGAAAACGCTCTGACAATTAAGTTATTGCTTTCTGTCAAGATAACCGGCGACAGATCTTCGCGCGTCGACGTTATCACTATTGTTTCCTCTGGCGCTTTGTTTTTATGGTCAACGAGCGCGCGAAGGGTGCGCTAGTAAAGTTGCGTCAAAGTTGAACGACTGCCTGAAATCAAATGGGTTTCGCCATACTTCCTCGTCTGCAGCTTCGCTGCTTTCACGCACTGCCGATCAGTCTGATCTTGTTGCTTTTCGTACTAGCCAGCTGCCGAACACAGGTAAGCCTCACAGTGGGTCGAATCAGCACCTCCCATAGCCTATCACATCATATAACGCTAAAACTAAATTTTTGCCATTTGTGAAACGTAAACGAGACGTTTCGTGTGTTGGAAACAGTTGGTGCTCTTTCGGTGCATGTGACCAAAGTGGTGAACTTTGTATTTTGTCGGTTTAACTCGCGGCAAAAATTCTAGCAGGAGCTAAAAGTGGTGAAAAATTCTGCACCTTTGACTCATGTCTGCTTGAAGGAGCAACAGCTCTGAAGAATCGTAATTCATCTCCTAACCTCGTTTACTTTCTGACCTAACGAATTTGGTTTTTTTACGGCATGTCTTGGTAAAAGTTTTTCTGGATGTTCATACATTTTTCTTCGCATGTATGCATACTCTCATGGTTCTCGAACTGGATCCTTGCGCACTATCGTTAATCATTGTCCAGCAACTCGCGATGCAGAAACTTTTTCGATATTGTTGTTTGTGGTTGTACCCTCGAATTTCATAGCATTACGGGCATCCTATGAAAAACAAATTTCATAGTATTACGGGCATCCTATGAAAAACAGTCTCTTCGTTTTCTCGACTTTGTTCCCGCTGCTTTAAAATCATCTCCGTACGTACGAGCGGGTCAGCGAGCGGAAAACTGATAAAATTTTAATGAGATATAAAACCATAAATCAGCGAACTTATTTCGTTTCTGACACGTCTAATGTGGCTAGGAGAAAACACCAGTTTCCATTTTAATGGACGCATGAAAGTGCAAAAGTTTTACAAAACAGTTTCCTTGTTCAACGTGCCCACAGATAGATGGTGTCAGAGAGTTTAAAAGGTTGCAAACTGCCCACGGTTGTAGACTAACGCAATAAATCACCGCTCACTTTTCACGATCTAGGGGCGCTCCTTCGAGAAACGACTTCCATTGAGCAAAATTTACAATCGCAACACTAGTGAAGACGTAAAAGTTTTTTTTTATGACACTGAACACTCCTTCGTTCGTAGCAGGTGGGCGGCAACAATGAGTGTTTTATGACCGCCGTTCTAACGGCGTTCTTTTCAAATCTAGATCACTGGAAGTAGCCGACGAACTTCGGTCGAAGGTAGAGATAGAGATCGATAAAATAGCTTCAAGCAGTAAAAAATAGGGCAAAACATTTTTCTGCAGGATCTCATACGATAGTTTATCCAGCGATTAGCTACAGCGACGATTCGAAACGGCTCGCGACTCTAACGGTCACACTCGATGGAGAGCTAGAGAGAATTCCACTCGAAAGCGTCGATGATTCACTTCTGCATCAAAATCTAGTCAGCGTTGAGCGATTAGCTAACGGCAGCAAGCTAACCGTAGGCTCAAAGCAGACTAGATGCCATTATCAATCGCTCCGCGGTGCACCGATCTCGGTCGCGGTGACAACCTGTGATGGGACTATGGTAAATGTTTTAGATATATTAAAAATAATAAAGCGAAAAAATAGAATAAAAAATAAAAATAAAGTAAAAAAAAAACAAATAAAATAAAAATAAAGTAAAAATGTCTAAAACAGAATAAAAAATAAATTTAAAATGAAGTAAAAACATAATTTCTGTGGTTTAGCGTGGTGTGATTCTCAAAGATCACGTTTATTCCATTGAACCAGTGGAGACACGCCGGCGTAAACGGCGCTCGTCGACGGCTGGCCCGCATTTGCTCAAAAGACGATCTGCCACCAATAATCACACGTCAGCCGATGATGGGCGTTTTTGTGGAGTTGGTAGGTAGATCTATTGATATATGTGTAGTATTAATAAAGTATTAGAATTTTCATGATTTTTCAAGCTGAAAGTGTTGCTCGTCGATTGAGCGACGATCCGATGATCGATGACGACTTTCACGCCCAGAAAGCGCGAATTTCGAGTCACTATGCTAACGGCGATCTTACAGCCGAACTGGCGGTCTTCATCGACACCGAAATGTACAATCGATATGCAACGAAACATGGTGTTTACGCCGACTCGAAGCTTCAAGATTTCATTCTAACTGTGATCAATAATGTGAGTCAAGTAGGGAATCGACTTTTGTGCCTGAGTTTTGTTGCACAATCGCTCTGAAATTTGGCACGGAGGTATAGGTGAGGTCCCTCAGTAATCCTGCATAAACTCACGCTTTTGGACCAACCTTGGTCTTAATGGCGCCATATGACCCTAATCATGGTTCCATGGAAAAATTTTTGCAAATTCGACAATCGTGGCTAGGGGGTCGTCAAAACTGTATCGCGAGATATCTCACTACACCCAGCATATGCTTTCCAACAAGCCTCAGGTGTTCACGGGGTGACAATTCTGCGTCTCGCAGTGGTTTCAACTGCAGCAGAAACTATGCTGAGTTTGGCGGAATTTTCAAGGCTTTGCGTGAAAGTTGTCTCCAGTTTCAAACATCGAGACATCTCACTACATTCTCCGTGCGAAAACGCGCAAACCAAGTTATTGTGCGGTTCTGCAGACCAAAAACTGCGCTCACAAAGTGGTTCCAAAAATGATTACAAATTATCACAAAAATTGGTTCCAAAATTATTACAAATGATTACAAATTACCTACTTATTTTTTATTTTCTAATTTATTGTTCTTGTCGTAGTACATTGAGCAAAAACATTTCTGAACGTTTTCCACACAGATTCAACTGCTCTATCGTCAGCCGACGTTAAAACCCGATCTGACCTTTACGATCGTGCGCTACGAAGTGCTGAAGGCGGCACCCGTGAGTCTTTGAAAAAGTTCTGAAAAAAAAATGATGAAATGACGAGCGTTTTTTCAAGGATCAACTTGCCGGCTACCGACATAATTACGGTGACGCAATGGAGTACTTGAACGCGTTCTGCCAATACCAGCAAGGGCTTCGACGTGACTTCGATCACGCAATTTTGTTCACGGGGTAAACAACTCCGACAAGATTGATTGATTGAACGGAAACCCACTTTCCAGTCTTTGTCTAGCTTCGATCTTCATCGATTTGCCGACAAATCTATAAGCGGTATCGCACGCCTGGGCGGTATCTGCGACCCATACAACTCGTGTATGGTCGCCGAGGGCTTCGACTTCACCTCGGTCTTCATCGGGACGCACGAGACTGGCCACGCCCTCGGTATGAAGCACGACGAGCCCTACTGCCCGGGCACGTTCATCATGTCCGCGTCGCTTGGTCCCGGCAAGCTCACGTGGTCCGAGTGTAGCCAACGCGACTTTGAGAAATTCGTCGACAATCTCGAGTAATAACAATAGGCGAAAAATAGACAAAAAGAAATTTTGAACTTTTCACAGTCAACGCGGTCGAAACTGTCTTCGTACGACGAAGGGCTACGCAGTGATAACGTCGCCAAATGAACTTCCAGGTCAACGCTACTCGGCTGACCAACAGTGCGAGCTAATGCACGGTCCGGGCTATAAGCAGGTCTGCGCGGGCAAATATAGGAATGACGTTACGTATGGAGCCAGAATTCTCAATTTTTGTCATAGAAAGTGACGGAGTGCTTGGAGGGCAAAAATGTCAACTTTTATCGTGACGTCATATGTTCACGTCCCCTAATAATAGGTTTTGTTTCCGTCATCGATCCGTTCCTTCTTCCCCAGGTAACACCCCAGCAAGACTACCCCGAAGGCATCTGCCGCGTGATCTGGTGTGGCCAGAACGGTGGCTTTGGCCGAATCATCACCTCACATCCAGCGCTCGAGGGCACCTTGTGTGCTCCAGAGCGCTACTGCCTTCTCGGCCGATGTACGGCATGGGTACAACGATCGATTCGGGACGACGTCCGGCCGAAGCAGACCGACGGTGGCTGGTCGGGTTGGACGAAGCAAAACAACTGTGCCGCATGCGCGTGTCCACCCTACGTGAACAGTATTGGCCTGGTGCCCGTCAGCCGATCGTGTTCGAATCCGGCGCCACTCAATGGTGGTCGGGCATGCACGGGAGCCTTGACCGCTGGTCTAGTTTGCGCCCGTACCTGCGCCGGAACGGCGTCGTTGCAGACCCATATGGATCAAGTCTGTCAGTCGCGACGACTTAGCCGCAACGACTGGGACCTCTCAGGCAGTGGTTCACAACTGGTCAAGACCGCCGAACGAGCTTGCAAAGTGACCAGTTGATCATTCTGACAATATTTTTTTATAGACGCTCTTCTACTTGATAGATCTTTTGCGATGTCAAAAGCAAGACTGGCGACGGTTTTCGCTACTATGGTGACCTCCTTCCGGACGGGACGCCGTGCGGAAGCTTTCCGGCGGAGAGAAAATACTGCGTTTCTGGACAGTGCATGGTATGGGGATTGAGTTTAAAAAATCGATGTCGAAATCGATAATTGATATGAATTGTAGTTCTTGACATGCAGCGATACTGCACTAACTGACGGCAACACCGCATGCCCATCGGGTACGATTTCATAATTAGTAAGGGGCCTTCCATAAAAGACGTCCAGAGCTAGGGAGAGGGTGGGGTCTGGGAATTCAAATTTTTTGCGGACATTTCCTATGCTCAGCAGATTAATGTCCAGACAAGCTTGGGGAAGGGGGTCCAAAAATTCAAGTTTTTCTCGGACGTCTTTTATGGAAGGCCGCTAAGTCAGCACTTCCGACCGTAAAACGAGGAATTTTTAGCGGCCGAAAAGTGTCCGACCGTCGATTACACCTGGAACGCTTGGTCCGCGTGGTCACAGTGCAGCAGCTCGTGCGGTGGTGGCCAGCAGAGGCGCTCGCGAACGTGTAGCTCGGCTCCGTCGGGAGCGAATGTGGCTACTTGCCAAGGGGCTAGTACTGAGGAGCAGACATGCAACTCCGCTCCATGTCCGAGCTGGTCTATCTGGAGTAGCTGGGCAGAATGTAGGTCTCAAGGAGAAAATGGTTAAAAATAGAAAAAATAAATTAGCATAAAATTTGAGGTTCCACAACGTGTAACGCTGGAACGCGGGTACGCCGTCGATCATGCGTTGGCGCCCAAGCAGGCAGCACCTCATGTCCGGGTTCCATCGAAGATCGACAGGCATGCAATGTTCGTAACTGTCCTCAAGCTCCACCCGAACCGACGTGGTCAGCCTGGTCATCATGGGCAGGGTACAAGTCTAAGCTGTGAATCGGTTTGAAGATTTTATTGATCGGTACCCACTGTATAGGTGTTCGGTAACTTGCGGCGGTGGAAGCCGAAGGCGAACACGCTCTTGCAACAAAAACGGCGGTTCGAAGGACTGTCCAGGTGCTGCCTACGATGACGAGACCTGCAACGCCGAAACCTGCCGGACCACAACGACAACGACACGACCAACTACCTCGCTTACCACTTTGCGCACAAGCACGCTCCCACCTACAACGCAACCGACGACGTTTAGCAATTTTCTGCGCGATTCGTCGACCGCGTGGTCCGACTGGGCGGTGTGGAGTTTGTGCGACCAAACATGCGGTTCTAACGCGGTTAGAAGAAGAGCTAGAACGTGTCCTTCGCCTGGCCAGTGCACAGGTATCCAGTTGTGACTTTATAAAATCGTCTGCCTGTGCTATAAAGAGAAAAAATGGCGTATGCACAGTTGTCAAGTGTCCATGAATCCATGGATACTATAACGAGGGGCATCTTTATTTGCTGACTACGATAGCAGTGGCAGAAAATTACGGCAGATTTAAAAAAGTTATTGGTGGATTGAGAATGAGTTTATCGATTTTTTGTCCGCCGTACTTTTCCGAGTAATTCCCTCTGCAGGAATTAGCGAAATGTTCGAAACCTGCAATTTCCTTCCTGACTGCGGGAACGCGATCTCCGTTCCGATCATCACGCCCGGCGTTCCGACATTCAGCGCCACCGGCCACTGGATGGAGTGGAGCGACTGGAACGACTGCTCATCGACGTGTGCTACGGGCGTCAAGCGTCGAGCCCGCGACTGCTCGACCGGGCGTGGGACGTGCTCGGGCAACCGCGAGGAGGCAATGCCGTGCAATGCGCACATTCCGTGCCCAAAGTCGAGTTGGGGCCACTGGGGAAACTGGTAAAATCACATTCCGTCTGTCCCGTTGAACGCTTGCTCAGGAAATTACTAAAAATTCCACGATATGCACTCTTTCTTGCATGTCTCAGCACCCTCTGGCTTTATGCAGAATAACAGCAGTGGATGTGAGATCTACGTAAGCTTTATCATTTTGCGATGAGCCCGATGACGATTTTAGTTCGTTTCTGCGATTTCTTTAGCTTGTTCGTGTATGTTTTCAAGTAAACCTTTCACGAGCACGTTTTGTTAGCTTTTCGTTTGTTATACTCCATCAGGAACTTCACAATTTCCATTCGCACCGCACACTTCACTGCACGGAGCACTCATAAGAAGCAGTTATCAACGGGGATGCATATATGATGTCACGTCTGGAGGGGAGTCACGTGACTTGACTAGAGTGACTTCGTGTAGAAAAGATGAGCTTATCCATGTAAGTTACGTGCTTCGGCTTCCATATAAGAAGCTAATTTAAGTCAACATTTGACGCGACATCCTCAAAACTCTAGGGGACAATGCACGGTCACTTGCGGCGACGGCGTCCGCTATCGGCGACGAGCTTGCTACGGTGTCGGCATCTGCCTGGGAAGCGAGCTTGACACCGAGCAGTGCTTGCTGACGAGTTGTGCCAAATCGTCATCGTCGGCGAAAGTGAACGTGATTGAGTTTAAGCGAGACTACGACGTGCCCGCCGTACAACAGAGCATGTCCGAGTGGTCAGAGTGGACGACTTGCTCTGCAAGGTTGAGGAAAAAGTTCTCTTTTACAAGCTAAATTAAAATCTCAGTCAACTTCAGCTGTGACCACGGTTGGCGGTCGCGACATCGTCAATGCCGGCGCGGTGCTGAAATGTGTCCTCAGACGGGTGCCAACATCGAGACATTCCAGCTCGAAAAATGCAAGATTGGCGACTGTCCGTCCGATTGGATGGCGTGGTCGAGCTGGTCAAATTGCCTGGGGTGAGGACAGAATAAGTAGTTTGCGTAAAGCTGCAATGACTAAAATTTTCGGACATTTTCTTTCAGCGGTTGTGGAAAAGGTCTTCGACGACGTACGCGGCAATGTCACACAAGCTCCTGCACGGGACCAAATGTTGAAAACGATTCGTGTGGTGCAAACGAGTGCTAATTTATGCCTTTTCCGTTTATCATTTAATTTGAGCTTTATCTTTCGGTTCTTTTACGCGCCAATCTTAAAACTAATTTAACGTGCTACCGGTGGCTGCAATGCTCGTTGACCGAGTGAATGTTTTTTACTTTTCTAATCTCATGGGATATTGGTGCAATAAAACGGAGAAAATTTTCGTGGTTTATAATGTAAAAGCTAGGGAGCCATCCATTAATGACGTCACCTGCTTGGGTGGGTGGTCAAAAAAATTTTGCACAGGAAGTGGCGCTACGTGTAGAAGATAGCTTATGTTTATGTGTTAAGGCCAGTGACGAGGGTGGATGAGTCTAAAATTTTGAATTTTTAAGTGGCGTCATTAATGAATGACCCGTAGTGGGGCTGCGAACGTCCCGTCACACGGAACATGCCTGAGTACAAGCTCTTTGCCAGGTTGTACGGCACAAAACGTATTGAAAACACGAGAGGACGAAACTCGAAGTTGGTCTCCTTATCAGGGTCCGGCGCCAGTTGTTTTTATCAATACATACCTGCTTGGTTCGTTACTTACCTCGGTCAAGCCGAGCACTTGGGCAAATAGCAAACTGAGTGGTTCCAGTCTGCCACTGCCCCACTTTCGGTTTCCTCGCCAGACTTTCGTTGTTTGGCAAGCGTCGAGAGGTGAAAGTACCGCGTGCATTAAGTTTTAACCAATACTAAAGTATTACGGTATGACGAGCTATAAAAATTTAAAAATTTCTTGAGTCTTTAGTTCAGAAATCAGCACCGACGGCGGCGGCTAACAGCCGCCATATATCGTACGAGTGCATAGTCTGCTTCGAGCACTTCACCACCGGCGAATGACCGGCTGACCGACGTGTACACGTCGTATGTGAGAACGGTCACAACTCCTGCGTGCAGTGCGTTGACGAGTGAAAGCTCGGTCGTCCACTTCTGCACGCTGTCCGGAGTGCGGGCAGCCACTTCTGCCCAAAGCGATCGTGAACCGCGGGCTCATCGACGCGATGCAGAAAGCTCTAAAATTGCTCGAAATGAGCCAAACGATCAGCTTCGATGAGCTGAATATCGGCGATCACTGCGTCGGAAGCGGCGCTTACGCGGACGTCTACGAGGCACGATCGCTGCGAAAGTCGTCCTTAATCTCTGCAATCAGCCACGGCAAGTCGTCGAACAAGTCCACTTCGAGGTGTCGCTCTCGATGAGTCTTCACCACCCGAATATCGTTCGCATTTTCGGGCTCTTCGAGAATCAGCTAAAGGGAACGGTCGGGATTGTTCTTGAGTTCGCCGACTGTGGTTCGCTCGAGAAGTTGATGTGGAAGGCGAACGGTCACTCCGATGCCCAGAGAACACGAATCGCGTAGACACCGTCGACGCGCTAGCGTATCTGCACTCGAAGAACGTCGGTCATAGCGAGTTCGTCCATTTCGGCCCGTTTCACCCACGGACTTTCGGGCTTCAGAATCAACGCCGGCTTCAGTGGATGGCTAATTTGCAGTTTCTCCGATAGAGATGACGACTAGCTAATACTTCGGAGCAGACGGCACCGATTTAGAGTGTGCCACGGTTTGACGATGATATTTAGCAGGCATAAGTCCACACAGATCACTAGTCAGTCAGATGATACATGGTACAAAGAAACCATTCTTCTCCGAGACTTGTGGAAACGAATTTGTGCACATTTCACTTGTGGGCAGCACATTTCTGACGTGGCATAAAAAGTCGAGTTTTGAGACCCCTACCCTTGCGTCATACGTAAACATTAAATATATGTTTTAAACGCACAGCGACACTTTCGGCCGGACCGCCACTCCTCGATGTGACGTCATAAACGTATGGTGCCCATTGTCACTGAGCGGGATCAACGGCGTTTTGCGTGAATTTTCTGAGGCCTGAAAACGGATCTAGCCGGGGATTCGCTCCAGGAAAACCCCGCATGTTGATGCATGAAAATACAAAAACACCGAAACATGAACCCACGAAAATACCAAGCTCTGCCAGGATTCTGACGGGTCTTTTGCGTGTCAACTGCTACTTCAGGTTCACTGCAGCTGATTAGCCCCAATGAACACAAAGTATTGCGAACGTTCGTCCACGATTCGTTTCGTTGCACAATATCGTATGACGCAATATGACGCAATATCGACACGTCATCGAAAGCATTATTGAATACGTTTGTACTTTCACTTGGTTAATTGCGTCACCTCCTATTGTTTGGGTGCCCTAGCTTACTTTCGCCCCTTTTTCCTCATTTCGGCTATGTTTGCTAGCGACGAATCAAACAAACCGATCGATCCTCGAGACCCAGTTGCTACGTGAGCTGGCGCTTACATCACGCGCTAAAAGGCTTCACTTCATTCATCAGCTACAGCTGCGGGTTGAAAGTACATTCCGGTAATTGTTTCTCGCAGCCACCGTACATTAATTACGTCTTCTACCTTATCTCTTATGTTCAACGTCTTGGGCAAAATTTTTGAAAATTACCACATTTTTTGCTTGACATGTGTGGTCTGGGTTCAAGACGATGTCGTCATTCGGCGCAAAAGTTCCTGATCACGAGTGGATCTCTCTTTTTCGCGCGGTCCTATGATTCTATTTATATAATGGAATTTGTTTTCTACGACCAAGACGCCCACGTTTTTGAAGCTTTTTCGCGGAAAGATGCTGAAAATGTTTGCCATCGTGAACAACAAAACATTCTTCCTCACGTTCCTCAATTGACTCAAAGTCGAGGATCCCGTGGCGTTCTCGAAATGCTTGAACGGGATGGCGAAAAATTAGGAAATTTTAGAAAATGGAATTTGCGTTGGAGGATAATGACCCTGAAAATCCGCCGCTTCCACTTTTTTTGCTCATACCGCCCACAAAGACGTCGGCTTCCTTCACAGGCAGTCGAGCCTTCTTCGAAGTTACGTCTATCTATACTATCGTTTGCCCAACTAACGGCACCGCTCGGCGTTCTTGTTGACACAGAATGTTTGCTAGAAATTTCTCCTCGAGTGTGAAATACCTGCTGAACTAACAATGACAAATTACCTTTCATTGTCCGAATACCGGTGAAAGTAAAACTCGCTGACAGCACGGTTGACGTCATCCGAGCGTTGCAGCGACAGTGGATCCTCGCCTGCATACCAGCACCAAATCGGCGCGGGTTTACCATGTATTTTTCGCGCTACAATTTGTCACTGTCAGCATGGTGACGGTGCGCCGGCTCTCCTCCTTTGAACTCGTCATCGATGAGCGCCGCCGCTTGAGCACGGCTCAAAGTCACTCTCTGCTTCATAGCATTTGTCCTATATTTCATCTATTGCCCTCAATTTTTCACAACTAGCTTTTTTTATATCATTGCTTTGTCGCAGTCAATAAGCGTTCAAGCACTTCCGTGAAGCTACAATGCCTCTAATACTATACTCGTCTGAAAACTGGGATCATTCTTTGCGCTTCTTCGAAACATTAGTAACTTGAAATCAAGCGGCTCGAAATAAGTATCGATTTGTTGTCTGTCAGAATTGGTTCAAAAGGCAAATTTCACGAAATCGAATCAATTTTCGATATTCCATCTTCTCGTTTGATCGTCGATATTCTCATTGCATTTTTCGATTACGTTTTTGATATTCTGTTTCGATTTGCAAGTTTCGATTTTCGATTTGTAGACTGAAACGTGTATTTGTACAAACTTTTTTGGGGTTGGCACCAAAGCTGACTTCGTTTTGGCGCTTTGTTCCGGCGCGACACCGATTAACCTTGACGTCACCGCATTGTAGTCGCCTAGGTGCTAAACCGCACCAACGCATTCATGACGTATGCGGATAGCGTTACATAAGCTGTGTAAAGCAAACGTTAAAAAACCGAAAACGTGGGCAACTCGCCCCCGCGCTTTGAACTTGACGACTTGCCGCCAAACTGCGTTTGTCATTGAGTCATTTTATCCACAAATCGTACAGACGTTTTCCGTGTTTCGAAACAGTTTTAACAAGTTTTCCAAGAAGTACCACAATCGAACCACCGCACTCCCACGGTGACGGCGCGTCGTCCTTTTCCTGCTCGCCCACCATACAAAGAAATACTCGTTAAAGTTGCCGTTGCAAATCGTTTTCAGTCGTTAAAACTTGCTTTTTTGCAGTAAATTCGTTCATTCGCCTCAGAAAATCCAACAAAGCGACGGACGACTTTCCAAAAATAGCCCGTCGAGAGAAAAAAAATAGTAAACAAAGATGATCCACTGGGGTACGGAAATTCCATCGCATCGACCGTCGTTGCCGTTCATCGACGCCGACGGTGTTCTCGACGCGCCGACAATTCGGCCGAAGAACTCGAACGATCGGCTCTTCTTCGCCGAGAACGACGGAATCGTGCACAGCCTCTCGCAGCTCGCGATCGACAACGAACTTCGTCCGAGCGAGAACGGCATGACGCAGAGCCGAAGTGCGTTCGGCTATAATCTGACCGTTCCGTCGTTGGACTCGACCGACCACTCGCAAGCGAGCAGCGCTTCGAGCTTGAATATGATTGGCTCCCCATGGTAGGCATAATTATCCTCAACGCACTAATTATCCTCAAAAAATCGATAATTACTGTAGGTTGAATAAAATCGATCGATTCCATCACCCGGTCGATAAAGTGAAGTTTCGCGAAGACTCGCAAGACACGTTTCGTCGACTCCTCCGGCGTCAGGTCAGCAAGAGCTGCGACGGTACGTTGAAAGACATCCGCGTTCGTTTTTTTCGATCTGTCAATCTATCAGGGGTCTTTGATTGATTTTAGATTTTGCAGCCGCCGCAAAGCGTGTTGTCAAGCGAAGGGATAGCGCACGCGATGAGCCGAAAGTGAGCGTCGAAGTCGAAGCTCCGTCTGACGTCATTAAGGGCCAGGATTTCGCTGTCTACGCAACGGTGACGAACAAGTCAACGAATGCACCCATAACAGTATGACCCTCGTTGTGATTATGGTATTTATACTGACGGATCCCTCACGGAAGTGTTCTCGATTTTAGTGCTCTGTCGTTCTTCGCATCGACGCTGGACGAAGAAAGCTACGATCGGTGTCGAAGAGAATGACGCTTGAGGTTGGCGAAGGTGAGCGCAGTGTTAAGGATGTGCAAAATGAGTGAGGTGATTTTTGGATTTTTCTCGATTTTTGTGAGAAAACGTGTTCTTTTAAACTGACGAGTTCCCTCTTCTTTCTGCAGCATCCGAAGTTTCGCTAATGCTCAGCGGCGAGGCGATCTGGTCGCTGCTGCAGCGAAAAGAGAGACACTTCACCGTCGTCTCGACAGCGCACGTTCACGCGGACGGCAAGATCCACGTGAAGATGCAGCACATCAAAATTCGAGGATCCAAGAGCGGGCTGCTCGCAGCCTCCACGGGATCTCTAATCTAATAACTTATCTTTGACGTTATCGTTTGCTGTTGTGTTTGGGTACTGCTGTGCACGTATGCACGTCATGTTCAAATTAGTCTACAGTTGTTAGAGGCGTAAAATAAATTTTGTAAAGAGACTGACTAATTGAGCAGCGCTACCATTTCTCCCCCAATTGGGGGGAGGCACCCCCAATTGGCAGCCCCAATTGGGGGAGAAAAATTCATATTTTTATAGAAATCTTTGAAGTGAAACTAGCGAAAGAACGAAATGGCAAAACAAAACCTGTTCGCCACAACTCTATTGTTTTCTTTTCTCTCGTTGTTTCTGTGACTGCCTGAAAACCTCTCTCTGCATCGTTCGCTTAATTTCCGAAATGTCAAGGAAGGGCAGTTGCGTATTCGATAATAGTTTCCAAAAGAAATTTCCTGGGATCAAGAGGTGTCGCAATGATGAACATTCGGCGCAGTGCGTGGCGTGTGACAGGGTTGGCGTTTGG
>JAQGBB010000168.1:0-24535 GCA_034691745.1 Prismatolaimus dolichurus
TTTCACATGTATACCGTAGTCATGGAAATGCTTTAACCGCAATTAATTACAACGAAATGATGGACTTGTCAAGGGCGTCCATCCTGTGGCTGCTGACAGTTGCCTGTGGACCCAAATATGGTATGTTACGTTGTGACAGTCGATGTAATCTGCATAGACACCTACCTGCAGCTGGAGCTGGTCGGTTATTTTAGGAGGAAATGCTTGTATATCAGGAAGCAATCCGTCATTGAACTCGTTGACTTCAGACCCAATTCAAAGTGACCATTTTAAAATGATCTCCTCAAATGGTTCATAATTCTGCCTCTGTGGCTCCTAATCTTAGGATGCCTCGGTCTTCAAACCGCAACGGGAGAGTACGATTCGTCAGGTACAGGTTTTTGCATAAATCAAGGAAATAGGCTATCTTTGCAAAGCGAGCAGACAAACCCTTTAGCGTACGACCTGAAAGGCGGCGGCCCGGTGACATTTGGAAGAGATTTGGACTGCACGTTTGACGGCTCTTGCTGCTACCACAACGAGCCGTCACCAAACGACCAGCTCCAGTGGGGAACCGTTACCGGTCAGGTGGACGCAAACAAAGTGCAACACTACTTTAACACGCCGGAATTGCCCGGTGTGTGTCAACTTGCTAAAACTGTGTCCAATTCTGACAGCATGCTGCTTTGCGCCAATTAGCTTTACCTATGTTGGCGTCGGCGATTGGCGACCCGACGGATGTAAATGACCAAGCTCAGTTGTCGTCATGCTTCGTGCCTTGCACTACGCAGCCAATCACCTTTTCGCTTAAGTATAGTCTCGCTCGATTAGCTAGCTGTTCGACGAACACGGCCTCTGCATGAAAATGTGGTTTAGATATTGGCTGACCCGCGACGTCGTACTCGAAGTCTGTACGAAGGATTCGACAAATCCGTCCAGCGCATTACAGAACTGTCAGATGATTTCAGGCCCAAATCCTGGTCCAGCAAGTGTACGTGCGTCATTTTGAGTGGCGAGGGAACCCTCGTCAAAATCCAAATTCCGCTTCCATGATCTTATAATGCCCAGGTAACGCTACCCGCTGGAAATAACATACAAGTTGTCGTCGTCGCGAAAGGCTTCACGAACGTCGGCGATTATCAATGCGCAGTCGCAGCTATCGACGATCTTCATGTTGACTATTCCCTTTGCGGAGGCGGAGGAACGACATCTGTTGGAGGCAGTAGTACCGCTAGCCCTCCTGCAAGTGGAGGTATTGAACTCATACGTATATGCACTAAATGCTTTGCAGAACGCTGCTATGTACATCGTAGACTGCTCCGGGATTGTATGCGATTTGGATCAAGGTTTGAGCACTTGTACGTAGTGGACACTGTATCGCATTGTACGGTGGGTGTCCCTTTCAAGGAAGTGCCTGTGCATACACACAAGTTCCAGCTGCCGACGGAACGAGCACCGGACCGACCGCCTTTCAGGTGCAAGATGGCAAAATGGGAAATCATGACACTGAAGTTCCAGGCCCAGGTAATAGTCGGTATCAAACACTCACACTGACACCAGCTGGGAAATCATTTGTATTTGTGACGCAAGCGGAAAACAATACGGATGTGCTCTATACAGCTCAAGGCAGCAACTACTTGGGTGCGGAACTTGGCGCCAAGCAGACGTCGACGATTCAGTCGGGCACCGTCAACAATCAGCAGGCGCGAAAGGTTCAGCTTCAGTACTTTGAAGCCACCGATCGATGCGTGCTCTCCGCTTGCATAAACGACGCAAACACGTGCACGAACATCTCGAACCCGAGTGTCAGAGTGAGCGACCTCCAGTGGCAACAAGCTCAATTCGACTTACCTGCTCAAACGCAAAAGGTGCTCCACTTGAGTTGTGCTATTGCGCTCGTATGAAAGCTTGGAATTCTTCCAGATACTTTTCGTCGCCAGGAACACTGGCCAGAATCTTTGCGCCATCGGCATCGATGATATCATTCTTCTAGACTCAAACGGAAACCGATGCTGTCCGTCTGCTCAAGGGGTCCTGGTTTCCTCATCGAACGCCTTTAGCAATGTGTCATTGAAACACACTTGGTGAAGCACACCGTAGGCATTGTGAGCTTTGTGTCTCCGGGTCGAGCTATGTTTATGCACAAGCGCAGTGCGTCATCGTTTAGACGTTTACCCAAAATAGTAGCACATTTGTTGCAAATATATATCAGATCAATTAATATCTAGTGCCAGCAACTGCTGTCGAAAGGGTACCTATTATTTGGAAACTATTGTGCTCGAAAGTGTTAAAACGAGTGAAACCCTGGGGCTTTAAGCGCGACATTTGTGTCAGAATCCCTAAAGTGAAGAAGCGACCAAACGATACGTGTATCGTAACAGTTTAGTGGTGTGTAATGAAAAAATAGGAAAAAGCTTTAAAACAGCGATACTAAACACAGTGTAAGTATACGTCGGCAGTAGTCTGCCCCTCTCCACGTTTAAATAATACCCCTGTTTTGAACTTACACCACTTATTCTGGTGATCTTGGCCGTCATGAGATACCTCTACCTCTCCTGGTCGTTCTATTAACCCTAAATTTCCACCTGCTTTGTGTACGACGATGAACGCACATCGACTGTCTGTCTATACGGTAGCCTTACAAATTTCTCACGTTTAGACGCACCGCAGGGTGTTTAGGATTCTGCCAGCCAGCCGCGCGTTGTCAAACGTGACGCAAGAAGACAATGGCATCGGCATCTCATCTTTCTTCTGTCTCAAGTCGAACGTTCCTCGTTAACAGCAGTTATCTTCAGAGTGACTGCACTGGCTCACTGACCTTCTTTTCCGAAAAACGAAGTTAAGTTGTCACTGTTCGAACTGAAACGACGCAAAAAAAGTTCTAAACGCCTCCACTAAACGCCAGCGGTGAAAGTGCTTTTGCGCAACAACTGACGTTTTCTATTGTTGCCACGAGCGTGTCCCTCAACATTTTTTCATGTTTTTAATCGTGTCGTGATTCGAACTGAGGGGCTAAGCTTCGAAACAGCGCTGCTGAGATATTCGGACCGGCTTAGAGAGCGCCATTCTATCTCGTGGTGCTGTCAAGTTTTCGAGGCTCAACCATGGGTGACACTGTGCTAAGACGGATCTCAGTTTTGTGCTTCACATTCGTATGTAGCTTGCATGCTGGTAAGCAAGCCGGTCATGGCTCCATTCAGTCCAGTGTTCCTAGTAGAGGGGTTTTCTGGGTGGAATTCTACCCCGAAAGTTTGGGTTTCCACCACGAAGAAATCGAGGTCGATACACTGAGGGATAGGAAAAATCACCCCGAATTTCGCGATTTTCCCCCGAAGAATCTTTTCTACTAGAACCACTGGCTCCATTAGCACCTCACTGAACATGTACACTGTGCGCTCATTTATATTAAAATAGTGTTCGGATGCATGGGAACTACTGGTCCAGTAGGCCCAACTCCTGGTCCGATTGGACCGATTCAGAGTACGTTGCACGCATGAAATCATTGGAAATACTTGCTTTATTACGAACTTTCCTTCAGAGTGCATGGGTGCTCAAATGACAAGCTCGGATTACGATTCTTCTGGTACGGTTTGAACGCAAAAGCATACAAAGGCGACACAGTGTCAAGCTTAACTGTCGTCTGCATTCAGCGTACGATGGAAAAAGTGGAGGTCCTGTCAGTCAGCAAGGCGATTTGGACTGCACGTTTGACGCTTCTTGCTGCTACCACAACGAACAACCACCGAACGACCAGCTCCAGTGGGCGACGATCGGCGGAACAGCCGACCCAGCGCTATTACAGCAGAACTTTGGAACGTCAACAGCGCCAAGTAGCTGGACGTGACAAATTTGAATCAGCGAAAGATACTGCAACAATCGCTCGACTTATTTTAAGGCTTGCCCTCACTGGCGACGGCGCTTGGCGCTGCCACTGATCCCAACGACCAATCGCAATTGTCGTCCTGTTTCATACCGTGCTCCACGCAGCCGATTACGGTTTCACTAAAGTAGGGATAGCCGGATATTGGATTGGATCGAGTCCTCCGACGAATGATGTCGGTTCCATTGCAGATACTGGCTGACGAAGGGCGTCGTGCTTCAAGTGTGCACAAAGGATTCGACGAGTTCGTCGGCGAAGCCGACCAACTGTCAGACGGTTTCGGGCCCGAATCCGGGTCCAGCAACAGTGACGCTCCCGGCGGGAAGCAATATCCAAGTTGTCGTTCTTGCGAAGGGATTTACCAATATGGGTTCAAGTGGGTGCGCAGTCGCAGCGGTCGATGACATGAAAGTCAGCTATGGCTTATGCTCAGGAGGAGGTACATACTTGGTTGGTCGACAGAAAGGCTCTAGTGCGATATGCACATTCGCTGTTACTGTGCTGGATAGTTTAGAAGATTATGTGTCTTTTTCAGAATGTGCCGCCGTTGCTTGCGACTTTGAGCAAGGTATAAACTGCAGTCTCAGCAGCTAAATTTGCTGTACTATGTGTCCTGGTGATGTGTCCAGGTAACGCTTGTGCTTACACACAAGTCGCAAGCTCATCCAGCAGCACCACACCAGCGTTCAAAGTGCAAAACACCAAAATCGGCAACAGGTGATAAACCTAGCTCGCTTATATCCCACGCCTACGTCTGAAAGGGTGATGGACGATGACGAGTGTCTTCGTCGACGTCGTGTGGGGTTCTTAGGGTGGGTAAAGTAGTAGTCTCCTTGGGCTGTGCAACGGGCGGCAATGCCGCGACTGGGGGTAGGCCACGACTTTTTGATTAATGCCACGATTTTCCATTTACATTTTAGGGATACGGGCGTGCCAGGTCCAGGTGAGTGATCCTCTACACATCGGAATGTATGACGCTACGCAGTTTTAAAAAAATGCACTTTTTCGACCTTTTTGCATCCTGCCTGAAGCACGAAGCGCGTAAGCAAAAGGATAGCTAACTGGTCAGAGATTATCCCCCGGGCGACGCACATTATAGAGGGGACAATGGCCGACAAGCGTGTGGGGTGTTCGGTCTGAAAAGTGCGCGTGCGAGGCAGGGCGGCGCCGTGAAGTTGATAGACGTTTTCTCTCTCGTGTCGCGCAGTTTGGTGATTTTTGCGAAAAGTTCGAGTTGTGAAACTAAATTTTCTGAGTTCTAGATTAAGTCGATTTTTGGCCGAACTCTGTTTTTCATATTCAGTATTCTCGCTTCAAACTTCCAGTACGAATCCACCTAGCCCGAGGTAGCTTCGTGTAGCTAATCATGTCAGCTTTTCAAAAGCCATCGCAGAGCCGCTCCGTTCCGTTCACTGTAGCGCGCATGGCCCCGTCTTGAGCTTAAGTTTCATAATACCAAATTGTGCGATTTACCCTACCAACTTGCCAATGGTAGGAGGTTCGGGGGCCCCGAACAAAAAATTTTTACTTTACAAGAGAGCGAGGAAAAACTTAGTACATAGACACATCGTGACTCTCTTGCTTCGAAAACTTCTGCGCACTTTTTTGCCCTAGGCAGGATGCACTTTGGCTTTCAGTCGTTCCACTTGTTCTGCCCATGTCTTACAACATAGTAATACAAACATGGGCTGTCTTGTATACATAACATCCCTTTCGGCCACAACTTTGATCGCCGCGTGAAGAGTAACGCCATAAGTGCACATCCCTGACGGTCCATTCTCGATGTGGCTGCAGGACAAGGCAGCAACTACCTGGGTGTTGAGGTTGGTCCGAACCAGCAGTCGGCAATTCAGTCGGGCGCCATCAGCAACGCGCAGGCGCGCAAAGTACAGCTCATGTACTACGAGGCGACGGACCAGTGCGCACTCTCCGCGTGTCTCAACGATCTAAACTCATGTACAAAGATCTCGAGTTCGAGCGTCAAATCAAGCGACCTCCAGTGGCAACAAGCGCAATTCGATATTCCTGCTCAAACGCAAAAGGTGGGTCTGCATTTTCTAAATAAGTTCTCAGTTGACCAACCAGCCACTCTTCATCCCTATAGCTCTACTTCCTCGCCAAGAATTCTGGTCAGAACTTGTGTGCCACCGGACTCGACGGCATTACCGTACTCGACTCGAATGGAAATAACATTTGCACCGGAAGCAGCAGCAGCAGCGGGAGCAGTAGTGGTAGTAGCGGCAGCGGTGGCAGCAATTCCTCTGAACTCTTAAGATTTCGTGCAATGTTTAGAGCGTAGTCGTTATGCATTTCGATGCCCTGTTTTTAAATTGTGGAGTATCCCTTGGTGCTGCATTTCATGCGAAATGTTTGTACATACTGCAAGTACACTGTCGTGCCTGCTGCACTATCGCATTTTTTTGCCATTTATAACGACTCATGAATCACGATTCGTGTTGGTACGTGATTCTCGGAAAGCAGGGATGATCTGACTGTTGCATCGCTGGTCAACAGTAGCTGAAGCTCGCGCATGGCAGACTTTCGATGTGACGTCATATGTGTGTCCCCATTCCCATAGTGCAAGTAATGCTTGGAACATTCATAGATTGCTGTGTACTCATTTACGAACGAAAAGAAAGCCATGTTTACACTTACCTACAGTATCGCTAGGCCCTAACGGCGCATTATATTGGTGCCTATCCCGTTCGTGAGCCGAACTTGCTTCACTCCTGTCATCTCTGGCGAACAAAAGTCGGGTCATCATGGTAGAGTGGTCGGGCTCGGACATCAGCTTGATCGACTCGTTGTGGCTTGGCACTCTCGCTAACCTCTCTGGAATACTCGTGCTTGCAGGACTGCCAAAGAACAGGAAGAATGCATCGTCCGCTCCGAAGAACCGGTGGCATCGAACAGACGAAGCCGAAACACGATGAGAGCGCCGACTGCTATGCTGCTGCGACTCCGACATGTGTAGAGTCAACGTCCTTTAACGAAGTGCCAGATCCGCTCACTGTCGCGTCCACGTCATCGGCGGCGACCGCATCCCATGCGACGAGTCTGAGCCCATCGAGCCGGCACTCCGCGCTGCCCATCAAAGAGATTGCCGATCGCAAGGCAACGAGCGACGCGGAG
This sequence comes from Prismatolaimus dolichurus, assembly GCA_034691745.1. Classification (NCBI taxonomy): domain Eukaryota; kingdom Metazoa; phylum Nematoda; class Enoplea; order Triplonchida; family Prismatolaimidae; genus Prismatolaimus; species Prismatolaimus dolichurus. The sequence continues at coordinate 6,992 of JAQGBB010000168.1, forward strand.
CCCTTCTTCGGCGTCATCGACATCGATGCAGTGAATCAGGCTCCGACACACGAAGGCTGGAAACAGGTGGAAAGCCGCGCAGGTGACTCGCCACGACCGTGGCTCGATCGTACCGAACCGAAACCATGGCTGGAGGACACGACCGCTGAACAAGCCGCAGCTGATCCGAGGCTGAAGCTAGCACAGGGCGACAGCCTTTGAGGAATCCACGACCCGTTCAAGGATATGGTTCCGGACCTCTTCGACGAGTTCGACCTCGAGGCTGGCAATCTGAGAACGACCGGAAGCCTCGACGAGACGCGGCCGACTGCCAGCATTAGTTTGTAGATACATCTGCTGTATAGTTCGAAATGCTTGTGTGATTCTTACTAGGTGTTGTCATGTCACGAATGCTGTGCAATACAGCTCGTTGGTTTATCAGTCAGTGTGCCAGCTACTTATGCACACATTTCGCCGAACTTTTCAAGACACATAAAAGTCCGTTTATCATTCGAAATGAAAGAATTGCCACTTCAGCACAGAGACCCATATAGACTCACTGATATATGGAGCATATAGCGCGTGTTTAGTATGAAGGCCTTGCTCAAATTGAAATGAGTAGAACGCAAATAAAAGGCAAGATCAACAATACAAAAGAATGAATAGAAGAATACGTGGCAGACGCACTGCTCTGCTACCCAGCTAGGGCGCAAAACCAAACTGCACCGATACATTTAGGTACATACAGTACGCATACACACCGTACTGAACATATCATGGCCTTTCATCGGCACACTGCATTTCACAAAGCTCACCCGCCCGCTCACACGGCGATTTTATGCCCGAGGAGCACGCCCAAAGGAGGGGCTGAGTACATCTCGGAAATATCCACTCAATGGCAGCTAAAATGACAGACCCAACATTTATTCCCGATCAAACTAGCAGTCCATAGTCCTCCCAGACACTGATAGAGCTAAAAATCGCCCCACACACTACAGAGGAACGCACAACAGCGCAAAAAGCGGTTCAGATCTCGATCAATGCCCACACTTGTGCACATACGTCTGTACGCTAGGCAAGCGAATCACTCATACCTACGTACCGTACGTACTAATCACAGTAAAGACCGTCATAAAACGCAGCCAGATGCAGCGCACTGAGTAAAACTCTGGGACGATCGATAAGAGGCAAGGATACAGCGCAGTATTGCACATAGTGTAGTATAACACACCACATAACGCATGTGCTTGGAAGTAGAGCCTGCACACCGTAGAATAAAGGAAGCGAATCGAATCTGGCGAGAAAGACTGAGAAAGGATAACCACAGTGCAGCGGCATGCCTCAGCGAAGGTTAGTGTCGCCCACTACGGAGGCGGAACGGTTTGCATTCGACCCTGCTGAGTGCTCAGTCCTTGCGTCAGATAGCCAGCGACGCCGGATCCACCTGCAAAGCCATAACGCATATCTTAAGCACTTCACATAGACGTACAGTACATAACGCAGTAATGACAAATATACACACAAATAAAGTGTAGAGGAATTAATTAAAATCCACGCACCTGTAAGAGCGAGTCTCGACGCCGACTGTATGAACAAATCGTGTCTCTGATCCTTGAACTCAGACCAGACAGTCGACTGTGTCAAGATCAAAAGAACCTAGACAAAAGTGCCTTAATAGTATTTTCTGACAAATTCGCGTACAATGTGCACTGTACACACCTGATCACCATGTTCGAGATTGAGGCTCATCGACTTAAGAGCACTAACGAGCTCGGCTTTCACCGCTTGTGGATTATCGAGTTGAGCAAGCGGTGCACCGAGCAACGAGAGAAGATAATCAACAAGTTTACACCTCAACGCCTGTTCGAATCAAGACAGTAAGAACTCTGGATTTGCTCGCAAACAGAAACAGCGCACCTGTTGAACAAGCATGGCATTGTCCTTCTCGAAAATGATTCTCATCGCTTGCGCAGCACTCGGTAACAGATCAGGGCGGGACTTCATCGCAGCAATCATGCCCGTTAGAGAATCGACTTTTGCCAAATACTCGACACACAGCTACACATGGACATATTGAAAGCAAGTGTTCATATACGTACAGTACATAACCCTAAAATGTACACGAGGGTTAAAGCTGTGCATGTTACATGTATACCTTGCTCTGCGATAACTGTTGCAGAATGAGAATGCACGCTTTTGCGACTGACGGATTTTGAGACTTGGACGCATCGCAGATTTGAGGTAGATAGCCTTGGGCGGGAATCTAACGACGTCAAAATTTCCTCATTTTCCCAATCCAAGCAGAAGAAAATGAAATTATAAGTGTTTAAAAAGTAATTTGTGTACATAGAGTATGCCGCAAACAGTGCTATGCGTACAAGTCTTCCACTACCTGGTCCATAATCGCTGGTTGATTTTGCAGCAAAGCAACCAACGCAGTTGACAACGTCTCCAATTTTTCCTCCTGGACAAAATATCGCCCAATTAAAATCAAGCCGAATAAAATTTTCAAAGTGCATAACAAACTACAACGTATTGTACACAAGTGTACATACATCAGGCTTGCTCGTTCGCATCTGCTGGAGAGTAGCATCGAGTAACTCCGTAAGAAACTGCCTCGAGTTGCGTAGTACCCACGACGGATTAGCAACGAACAAGCGCAAAAAGACCCCACCAATAATAATCTCGCCACTGACCACTTCCTCATAAACGCAGTTAAAACCCTCCGGCAACTTCCACGTCTCTTCAGCATTCACGAGCTGACGTTCAAAGTGCCTATGCATTGTAAATAACTCCTAACATCCCTCACACGTCAAGTTACACAAACGTACTTCGCTTTCAAATCGCGCACTGTTTGACAAACCTTCACACGCGAGCCTTCATTCCAAATAAGTTCCGGATTCTCCGTCGTACCTGCAAGGGAAGTCAACGTCATCAAAACTTCAACCATTCGTTTCATCTACCGTCGAACAGATCAACACAAGCTCGGGGTGAATCACGCATTGCATCGAGAAAGATCGGTGGAAGAAACTTCGTGAGCAGAAGTCGACAACGGGGACCGTTTAATCGATCGGCAAGCATTTTCGCCAGAAGTTCGGCAGTCATAACGCGAACATCGCCGTCGTCTGAATTGCAGACGAGGTCGAGGAAGTAGATAAGGCCACCTCAAACGAAGTCACATAAAGCACATAGTCTGAAGGGAAAACTGAAACAGTACCATAAGTCAATGTGTCTTTCACGATCTGCGTGTTCGAGCCGAGCGTGAGAAGCGTCGAAAGCGTGGTGGGAATCTCTAAAATTATCCATCAACTGCACAGACGTATTGTAAAGCCAAACAAGAATCCTTGACATGCACACATAGAATACACGTCCATGTACACTGCGGACATACGTTGTGGTAAAATGTGCAGAAGCAAAAGGAGATGTACAATGCCACCCGAAGCAGCCATATCAGAAACGCACTCTTGATTGACCGCCGCAAGGGATATAACCTCCAATGCACACGCTTGAATATCCGCACAACTATGCGCCGAGAGTAGAGCAAAAAGTAACTTGAACTGTCCAATGCATTGAAACTCCAATCCCGGTGTGTTACGCAGCACATTTCTCAGCGAAGTCAACGCCGCGACAATCTTCTGAAGACGAACATTATCTTCAAACTTCGCTTTCTTATTCGTCTTCAGTGACAACCACGAGAGAAGGTACTGTGCTTGACCGTTAATGAAATCGAGTAAGTCCATACAGAAGGGTTTCGGAGCCTGCAGAAAGCGAAAGAGTAAACGAGGTGAAATGACGAAACAAAGTGATGTACATCGAGAATGAATGTCGGTTGTTCGTTGTAGATGCGAATGAATATCTCGCCGATGACGAGTTCGGTTTGGAAGGCGGAAAATTGAAAGTCGGCGCCGAAAAGTTGATTCTAATACAAAAGGCAAAATCGGTCTAATAAGCATGCACTGCAAGCAAATTATATACGTTACTAGCGAACAGATCGAGTCTTACATAAAGAACTTCTACAGTACGGTTTGGGCACGTACCGCATCCGAAACGGGCAGTTTCGCCTGCGCCTTGATGTACTCGAGTACTTCCGTACGTGTGCTGTTATTCCAGATGATGTAAGGGCTTTCCGTATTGCTGTTCAACAACTTCAACACCTACATACATAAAGCAATTATAATGGAAATAAAAATGCTAACTTGCACTTGTTATTGCTATTTCAGTATTCGAAAATCATAAGCAAGTAGGTAATTAGCTTCACGCTTGCTTCACATATGACTACATAGCGTTTCCAAAAAACCGATTTTTCCGATCCCGAAATCGGGCTACCCGCGGAATCGCAAGTACTCCGTACACCTGCAGTACGTACTGTACATGTCGGCCACTTACCTCATCGACAGTGCTCATTTTCATAAGTCTATTGACGTAGGGTGTAAGAAGTGCACGGAGCGACACTTGTACCGCATCGTTCGGTGGACACGCTTCACGATACCCAGCGAGACACGCACAGGCTTCGCAACACGTACGCGCAAGTTTATTCGCAAGTTCCTGCTGATTAGATTCCTCCGCTTTCTGCACACCTCCCTAAACGTACAGTGTGTATTCCCCTCAATCTTAATCCAAACGGAGAAACATCTAGACTTGACCTACTTCATCGAGTGTATAATCATAAGCGAAAAGATTGGGTAAAATACGCCAGATAATTCCCGATTGAAAGAGCCGCATCTGGAGGACCGAACAGACCGAGAATGCAGCAGCGACATCTGCAGCGACTGAGCACATGCGTGTCAAGTGCTAGACAAAAGAACAAAGGAGTAAAAGACAATAATGTACAGAAACACTCGTTCTACCTTGAAATGGAGAATGCGACAAATATCATTAAAAACAGCCGGCATCTCACTCAGTTTCTCACGCGAAGCAGAGAATTGCGCTGCCGTCGCATAACATCGACAAACATTAAGACACACTTGAACAGCAAGATCGTCCGGTTTTGAACTCTCACTAAGCACGTTTACACATCGATTGAGTGCTTCTTGTAAAGCCTAGAACAAGACGGAAAGTCCATCTGCGTACTACTCACATTAAGTACACATAGTACAAACTGCACCGTACATCGAGTCCGTTCTCTCGCCGCAACTGTTCGGCATTGAGCGCCGAACAGCGCAACGTATGATAACAAAGTTCGGCTGCAGCTGCGAGTAACGGTGCTGACTTTGAGAAAAGTGCGTCATCGGCAGCTTCGAGTCGAATCGTCTTAATGAGTTGCGTGTAGCCAGCATACTTATACGGCGCCAAGTCTGTAAACATATACATAAATAATAAACACACCTCGTTTTCATATAAAATATCAGCACCATACTTTGCACAACAGATAGAGCACATATGTACACGTACGTAGAACGTAACCGCACTACTCGAACTCACCTTCCGAATAACGACTATAAACGATCGTCTGTCCCTTGATGCACAGAATGATCCGTTCCGGGTCCGGTCCCGTCGCCGCTTTCGACTGTCGACTGCACAAGAATTCATACGCATTGCTCACTTTCTCGAACATCTCCTATCAACGCAAGCAATGCAACGCTTTTGATTTTAGCGTCCGACATGCATCTTGAAACACTTCGTACTCTGCCTTCGGGATTCTTATCCGGATGGTAGATTTGAGCCAGTTTGAAATACGCCTTTCGCGTCACCGACTCGTCATTTCTACAAAAGTATAGCATTCACACATCAGTTACAAGTACTGTATGTAATGCTAATGTACAGTACGTTCAACACGCGTGTGATAAAGAACCATTCAAGAAAGGTGTACGTAGTACCTATAATCGTCAGGTGAAATTTGCAAGACATCGCAAGCATCATCGATGGTAAGAGACGGTGGTTTTTTGTCGACCTCTTCGTTCCAAGCCATTAAGCACGCTTTAAGAAACTCAACCTAGAGGCGAGAAACCGTAAGACAGAGTATACTCCAAATCAATCGATCTACCGGGTCTTTAATGGGCCAGTCAGGAAAACGTATCGCGTTGCACAAATGGCGCAGGTAGTAGATATAACAGAAGAGTTCGGCTTCGAGTTGTGGAAAGATGATGGACGGTACCGGACAATACTGGTACAGTGCCCGGACATTACTGGGCATTCGAATCGAGAAATCAGCAACATGTAATGCAATTCTTCCGATCATGTGCCTCCTTCAAAACGATTTCGCATCAAATTAAAACCATAAAAGTGTTTCAATCCCGAAAACAAACCTCATTTCCGCATTCCATATAACTTCGGGATTATCAAACTCTCCGAGGAACACTTCAGCGTACTTCTCAGCACCGTAATTCTCGAGATAGAATACCGCCGCTTCGGGAACAAGAGGACTGAGAACACTGCATTGAATGAGATCAGACTTGGCGTGCAGTTCAGATCTGAACGCCTGTTTCATGTGTGTGTAGTGCATGAAGCGAGCGATTGGAAGCACGTTTGAACCAGTGTACATCAGCATGAAGAAGTAAACGCCGCTTAGGTATAGTCGACTCATGCATGGGTTATCCTAAATTAATTGCGTTGAATAAATCAACATACTCGGCCATATACATACATACACATGTACTGTACATACACTATGTACTGTACAAACGTACCTATACTGCCACCTATCAGCGCGTACAAAGATTAAACCAATTAAACGCACCTGTACTACGAGAAAGAGTAGCGTGGCGGTCTTCTCGACGATAACGGGATCAAAAGTGAGCAACAACTGCACAATGTGTGGCAGAAGGGAAGGTTCGGAAAGCACACGTTTCACTTTTGGCACCGGACGAATAACACAGCCATCACCATCTCTTAAAACGGCACATCGCTGTCTTTTCTACTTCCGAACCCGCACACGACGCACCTGCTCGGACTGTACTCGCACATTCGTATAAGCATATTCAAGATAAGCACCGCGAGTTCCGATTCATTCATCGTCGGTGTGCCATTCGCAATAAGTGACCATCGAAACTGCGTTATCGCCGCCAGCGGCTTCCACCCCTCAAGTCCCTGAGCCCAGCAGCGTGTCCGCTCAGCAATCTTGGCTTCTTTAAACGCCACTTTCATCTGCACAAGAGAGCAAGTATAATCCGTGCTCTGTGCAACAAACAGTACTGTGCAGACTCACCTCGTCAAATCCAAACGGTCCAACACGTTCATTATCAGCCAGATTGTAATACCATTCAGGCGCCGATGAACGACTCATATTGGCAGACGCTTCGATCACGTTTGTTTGCGTCGGAATGTACGCACGCGAGACATGCAAGTGCGCGAGAGTGAGTAGATCAACAAAAAGACGTAACCCGCCAGCGCTGACAATTTCCATCACATTTTTCTGAAATACTCAACATGGAAGAAAATTGAAATAAATTTTTCCTTAAAGTATTCACCTTGACTAGGACGAGTTTGCTGAGAAAGAGCAAAAGCCTATCGCGTTCACCATAATCTAGACACTGCAAGCAAGACATCACACATTAGTGCAGCTCTTCAATAGAGCAAGAACGGACTGACCTTGTCGAGCATCGCAACAATAAATCGCGTGTCCGTAAACGGTCCAATCTCTTCGTGATAGCGAGAGTAGATCACAGTCATAGCTTGAAGACAAACCGAGCGCATATCACTCTTGACGCTGAGCAGAAAATGGTGATATATTTCGAAGAAAAACTCCGACCTACAAAGCGTAATGTAGTGGTCAAAACGAGTAAACACTAGCTTCGCGTTACTGACCAATCGGTAATCAGCAACTTACGGATGTAGAATCGGTGTTGGATCACTCGAAGCCTTATCTTCGTCGAGAAGTACACGTAGAAAATAGTCACCAATTCGTACCTCATTCGCGAGACAAGCATAATGTACCTACCGAAAAGAAGTCGGTCCAAAAGCGTTCAATACAAACTAAGCCGAAAGAAGCACCTCAAACTCAGAATGATTCCACGCAACAGGAACAGCCATGGTCACTTCTCTATCCACATTGAACATTCGCAGTTCATTTTCGAGAGCTTCGCGCAACTCTTCCCGAGTCTGGAAAATGAAAGCATGTACGTATACATTGCAATACGTGTCTCAGTGTACCTTATGATTCCAGATCAAATCGCACTTGGAATGATCTTTGGCAACCTGATAGAAAAAGAGCTTCCAGTTCGCGCTCGACTTGACGCGTTCACGACGCTTTCGTAGAACAACCGGTTTCGGTGTCTTGTCCTGTATGTGGAATAAAGAGCGAGTTTGAGACACGTCTACAGGTAGAAAATACATCACCAAACAGACCTCGCGACGTGCAAAGTTCAAACTCTGCCTCAACTTCCAATGAAGGAGCAACGAGTCCATCTGTTTCTCGACGATTTTCTGCACTTCATTCCACTGTTCTTGAATCTGTTCAACAATCTGGTTCTTCTTCGCTTCGCTTTCACCCTGAAATCAATGGACAATTAACAAAACCAACCACAAACCAATTGCATGCACCACGTGTGTGCATAAATCCACATGACATCACCGAGTACGTACTTGAGCTAAGTTCAAATTGTTTCGAATGAAAATAAGGTCGTCTTCGGTGAATGGCACATCGTCTTTGAGATCAAGAAACGTCAACAAACCAGCAGGCTACAATTACGATCGAAAGTATAACTTTGACTCAGCAAAGGCAGCGTTACGTACAAAAGTTCGTTTGAGCAAGCCCTTTGCAGCATCGTTCTCGGCGGTCCAAAGCCCAACAAGATGTCGGCTCAACTGTCTAAAACATCGACACTCATAACTGTCTGTGCAGCCAGCAGGAGTCAGTGAGAGCGAGTTGTTAACGTACGTACTGTACAGACCTGTTAGTCAGCATCCTGATATCCTTGCTCTGCGTGAATAGCGCCGTGTGTAAGTGAGCGAGTAAGGCCCCTTCAGCCAAAGCGAGTTCTTGCATATGAATAGATGTGGTCGCGTCGGACTCCTAAGAGGCAATCGTATAAATACCGCTTTGTCCTCTAGTAAGATCCCACCCAGAAACTATTGAATCATCGCTACCGCCAAGATTTTCACATTAAAAAAGTTGAAACCCAAAAATTGAAAATAAAATTCCGGCTGGATTAATTGCCCGATCCAATTAGCAAAAAACTACACCGCACAAACCTCAATAATGGCTCGCATAACGAGACCAGCACCTTTGACAATAGTTGTTGACGAGTACTAAACTTTTCAAAACACCAGTCAATTCTCGTTCACGAAACATTAGTTAGAACTGCACTAGAAAATTCTTGCCTGGAACAGTTTGAACATGATTCTGCCTTTAGCAGCGACAATGCCGAGCAGTGTGTCGAACTGCTCACCCAACGTTGTTTCGCTGTACGGGACGCATAAAGCGTAGGTAAGGAAATCCAGCATACTGCAGATGACAAGGGTTCCAGTGCCGTGGGTCTGAAAAGCACAGATGAGCGCAATTACGACCCACTTTACAGCCACACTGTTCAAAAGTATGCATAATGTATGTACAGTATATAGAGCATAACTTCACACAAAAATGTCCATCACTGTGTCGACTTGTAAAAGCATTTGCAGAGCCGTTTACAGTCAAGCAAAATGAGAACCAACTGTACACAACATAGGTCTGCTCTGTTTGTCTTACCACATGATTAGTCATCATGTCCATGAGATGTTCGAGAAAGCTTTTCGAAGAGAGGAGCGACGACTTATTCAGTTGTTCCTGGCGAATCTCGTAATCGCTGTGCATCGGTTGCATCAGTGCGCAAAGGGCGTCGATTGCGGCATGATTGACCGTTTCGTTGCCTAACTTCAGTGCTGTTATCACCGTCTTGCCCAAGCGCTCTCGAAGTCTATATTACATAGCAACTACATACAGATCGATGGAAGAGCAGACAAGCCCCGAATTTTTTCCTCCGTCACCAAAAAATCGATACAAAACTGGTTTTTCAAGCCATTTTTGCGGCGGAGGGAACTATAGCCCCTTAGCGTCACACCTGACACTGTATATTAAGTATGTATATTAGCTTCACGCATAACGAATGAATGAGAAGAACGCACCGTTGAATATTGGTGAACGCATGGAAGCCAGCCTTTGATGCAAAAAGGCGTCGTAGCGCTTGAAACAGATTCTCCCACTCGACGACACTCAAAGGAGCACTATCGTCGTAGTCAAGAACAGCTTGGAGGCAACTAACGATTAACTTTTCTTTGTTTTCCGAGAAGAGACGCTAAAAAGCTGCCACTTACACTGCGTTCACAAAGCGCCAAGCCATAAGTAAAACCTACATCTTGTGTGACCGAATAAGTGAGTCCACTATAGGGAATGTTAGCATTAAAGCGCTGCACAGCATCTCCGAGTCGCAGCCCAAGTGGAGGTGCAAAAACGAATTTCATATGTTGCGATTCCGACTCCTCATCAACAGGTGCACTCAAGGGTACAATTCTGAGTCCATGAGACGTAAGTGTCGAACGAACATGAATATCGATATTTCCACTCGCACGAACACCGTCGAGTAGCGATGCAAGCAAGTGGTCACGTTCGTTTGAAGTGAATGATCGTCTAACACTGCTGATGTACTCCACGTGGAATAATTGCGGGTTCGATTCGCAGCGGACGAGGCAATAGATCTGGAACATACAGTACGTGTGTGCGAGTAGAGTGAAACTAGATTTCATACGTACTTCACTGAGAGAGTGAACAGTGACGACTGCATAAGATGCTGGATCCCGTTCGAGCAAGCACTTCTCTGTCAAACAGAGTATCCTCCGAACCGGGTCCTACAATGTATAAATGTCGAATTAAACATGTGCTGCCTCAGTGAGCAGAAATACCGAATGACGCGGCGATATTTTCTGCACTGTATACTCGACTAGCGAGGTAAGATGAAGATCGGAACTAAAATAGAGCAAGTCAGATGAGAGAAGGATAATGGAGAGAGAGAGAGAGAGAGAGAGGGTTTACCACAATTGTTTGCCGATTCGCCAGCGATGAAAATAGTCGACAAGGATGGACTCACGAGCGATACGAACACCGAAACCGATATTCTCGAAAGCGGTAGTAGTAATTGCGTTGAGTAGTTCGTCGACTTGCTGTGCGGCGAATAAGTGCTAAAAGTGAAGCTACACGTGGACTCAAGTACAAGCAAGAATGTTTCGTCGTAAAGTAATCTGCTTACAAGTCGACGGTATTGACCAGTGGCTAGAACGAAACCGCCTGGATAGTCGGAGACCTAAGGAAAAACGATAATAGTGAAGAATTGTCATCAGTAATGCAAGTATGCGGTATACTTTCGCGATTTCGATGATGTCTTTGAAGAAATACTCGGCGATGCAGCGGCTACAAAATAATGTTGCTCAAGCAACGTAAGAAGCAGGTACTGCAAGCTCTGAGAGGTTTTCTGGTGGTATGTACTAAGAGAGAACTAACCCAGTGCGCTGATCGATCTGATTGAGACTGGCCTCTGTAACTTCGAGAATGATGGGCAGTCGTGAGTCTGACCAGTGGTGCTTCACCGCATTAAAACGCTGAAAGGTTTAATTGTTGAAGGCAGGAAGTACTTGTCGGCAATAAGTATACAGGCATACAACAGTACACACATAATATCTAATACGTACTATGTACCATAATAAAAATTACCTTCGTTTCAGCAACATGATTGGCAAAAAGTTTTGAGTATTTCTGAAGAAGAGTGCATTGTATTTTTTGCAAATTACCGACAAGAAATAAGTCGGGTCTACACTCACCAGGGCCTGCGAAAGAATTTCGGGAGTGTATTCGCTCGAAAATCGCATGCTATCTGATCTGTCGGCACTGTTTTTCTTTCGCATTGCGATCACGAATTCGCCCTGAATCGCGCCTGGCTTCAAAACAGGCTTTATGCTGTAAAAGTCTTCATACCGCCACTAAAAGCAAGGATGATCTTAATGGTAGACTGGCATCTTACGTACGATACAAGCAGTACGTCGGGTATGCCAAGAAAATTGAGTCCACTAACCTCGTTTGTGACTTCAAGCGTTGAAGGATTATAAGTTGTTATACCAACCGTGCCAACGGAAAATATTCGCCGATATCTGAAAACACGGACCGAAGTTTGTGAAACTTATCGGCATGCCAACTTATCACTGCATGTATGTTCGTCTAAAGATGCTTACTTTCCTTTCCATGAATGTTTTATCGTAAGATAATTTGCAACATCTACATTGTCCTTCATTCTGCCTTCGCACAGAAACGGCTAGAAACAAAAAAAGGAAGTCTGAAAAAGCTTGCGAAAGCACTACAACTCCCGAAAAACTCCACGCTCTGCAATGAGTACATGTCGGCTTTTGACGGCATGCGTGAGCCTACGATTGTTGGGCTTAGCGTTTACATAAGGCTGATATCTATAGCAAGCACAACGTGATCCTGTAGTTGGAATGCTACTTTAACCGCGGACTTACGTTCTTTTGTCAATCTCACGTGAAAATTTTCATGCCGCAAATATTTTCACATTTCTTTCGTCGTTTCCTTCTTTGTTTTGTGTTTCAGACATGTATAGTGTTCTAATTTTTCTGCTTTAGGAGTGCGAATGTGCCAGCTACTTTGGATTTTCGCCATACTAACTTTATGCGCGAAGAAAAGCGATGCGGGTAAGTCGACAGCACCATAGATATCGCGTTTTTGCATGACTGGCTTCGCAACTAAAAGAGAACGTTTGATCTTGCTTTTAAGTTCAAAGCCCTTTGGTATTTCTGCACGACTACGACACGTTAAACTATGATCGGCAGCATGTGATCGATGTGGAAACCAGCAGAACTAGACGATCGATTCGTAGTTCTTCAGGCGAACCAGTGGATTTGATTTTCAGCTCACATGGAAGGTACGTAGTGAAGATAAATATTAGGGGATGTGAACGCAGGCAGGACACGTGTTACAACGTTCCTCCGGGATTGACTATTCGCGCGGAGCCCGAATAGCAAAGTGTGCACATGAGGCGTTCTAGTATGAGCTGAATTAGTGTAACAGCTATCTTTATTATGGCCAAGCAAAGCATACAATTATGCAATGCAAGTACTTTCGAAATAAGAAAATACCAGCTTGCGTTAATTCACAAAAGCGAAGTAATGTCATTGAAGATGAATCCATGTCAGAATCAATACTGCAGGTCACCACTTTTCGGACATAGATTTTTCACTATCTCAATCCCGGAGGAACGTTGTAACACGTGGCCTGCCTGCATTCACATTCCCCAATATTGATCCCTAGCATGTAGTAAGCAACAGACGCTTGCTATATTACTCAATAGCAATATTCTCTGTCAACATTGAATACATATTAGGGATATTTTAGGACCTTTCACTTACAACTTTATCGCGACTCGAGTTCGGCTTTTGCGCCGGACCACGTAATTGATCTCAACGGAAAGAAGCGACTTTTCGCCAACGGTGATGTTCCATTCCTTTACAGTGGCAAATTGAAAGGTAAGTCATTCATTTCTTTCTTTGATGACTATCTCCCACACATCGATTCTTTTGCAACAAAGGTGATTCGAAGTCGTCAGTTTTCGGTTCGATCGTCGACGGTGTGTTTGACGGTCAGATTCGAACCGCTAGTGGCGACGTGTTTTACGTGGAGAAAATCTCAAAGTATTACGGCGATTTAGCGCTCGGTCTTTCTCACGGAGTGCATTCCATTATTTATCATGGTCAGTTTCGTGTTTGTCCAATGTATGGACGTGATTTTCAATGAAGAGTGTGGGAGTTTAGAAAACGCGGTTGATGATTCAAAAGTTCGCACAAGGCGAGCGACGCCAGGCGATAGTAAGTCCTCGGAGCATCGGTGTGGCTTGCATGGTGAAACGCGTCATTGGATGGAGCAAGTTCAGGGTTCGGCCGCCAATAAAGTCATTCCGTCTTCTGCATCTAGCGATGAGGTAAAGTACTGTACTTTCAATTACTTGACTTTTTGATAACAATAGTGGTAATATGCCAACTTCTGTGCCCGCAGACATCGCATTTCGATGAAAGTGAAGACGAGTCAGCTTTCTCCAAGTATCTCGATCCGTCGAAGCCCCCTCGACTTCGACGTCAAGCGAACGGTGGCAGCGTCAGTAAAGACTTCGAGAAAGACGCCGATGGCTACTATCGTGTCCGCTCGTGTAGTCTCTATGTGCGAACAGATCAGAAGCTTTGGGAGCAAGTCTTTAAGCACGAGGGACAGAGGAATCGAAAGAGGTATGTATTAGACTAATTTGACAGGAGAGAAGTGCGATAATTTGATATTTTTTTGCAGAACTCAAGACGAGATTATCTCGTTGATTCACAATCATATTAAGGCTGTGAATTCGATCTATGAAAATACGAATTTCGGTGGCCTTACAGGGTTCAATTTTGTCGTTCAACGCATAACTGTATGTTTTGACAGCACAGTTTATAAACAAGCAGAGTTGTATGGGGCTTTTTGAATCAGGTCTTTGATAACGAGAGTTGCATTGGATCGAATCCTGACGAGAAGGACAGCAACCCGTTTTGTGAAGACAATGTCGATGTTAGCAATTATTTGAACAAGAATTCAGTGCAGGATCATGGTGCCTTTTGTCTTGCCTATGCCCTCACTTTTCGAGATTTTGATGGCGGGACACTCGGATTGGCTTGGGTTGCTTCTGCTAGTTCTGGTATGCAGGACGCACTGTACGTAATGTACTGTATACAGTGTATTCTGTTCATATAGCGTGGATGTGTTCTGACGTTTTTTCGCGTTCGTGCTTTTGTAGCTGTTCGCGGCGGTATCTGCGAACCCTTTCAGTCCTACACCGAAGGTTCCGCGCAAGTGCGTCGAAGTCTGAACACCGGGATTATAACCCTTGTGAACTACAACAATCGTGTACCACCGAAAGTTTCACAACTCACACTTGCACACGAGATTGGACACAACTTTGGCTCACCTGTATGTCATAGTGATGAACTGACAGTATTCAATACATTACCTTTACTTTTAGCATGACTTTCCTTCTCAATGCGTCCCTGGCTTACCGGACGGAAATTATATCATGTTCGCGTCGGCGACTAGCGTGAGTAAAAGAACGATTATCATGGTGGGGAAAGCACTCTTGTTAGTGTTTAGGGCGACAAACCGAACAATGCGCGCTTTTCGAGTTGCTCCATAGCGAATATCAGTCAGGTGCTTAAAGCTGTTCTCTCGCAGAAGCCAGCTGACGGAAACGGTGTTCCGCTTAACTCTTACGGACAGAAGAGGAACTGTTTTACAGGTGCGCTATTGGGTCTGGCAGGTTTTAGACTTTTATACTCGGTGTATACTTACTTTAGCTCGCAAAGGACCGTTTTGTGGGAACTTGCTTGTCGAAGAGGGTGAAGAATGCGATTGTGGTTTTGAACAAAGCGAATGCGATGCGAAGGGCGATAGTTGTTGTCATCCAAGATCGCCGGATCCACGTGTGGGATGTACACTGAAGAGGGGGAAAGCTTGCAGGTTTGTAAAGGAATGAAATTGAGAGGTTGCAACCTTATTAACTTGGATGTTCTAGTCCGTCGCAAGGCCCTTGTTGTACTGGCATGTGCGAGTACTCGCCACAGTCGTCGACGTGTCGACCGGATGGCGAAGTATGCTTTGTATCACGGTTGAAACACTTGAAGCTCTTTACACTGCTTCTATTTCTATGTTTAGTGCACTCTTGCGCAACAGTGCACGGGAAACAGCGCGATCTGTTTCGATTCGCCACCCAAGTCTGGTCAAACTGTCTGCGGTGACAACACCAAGTTGTGCCATGCAGGCGTAAGTGTTTTTACAAAGTGTGAAGGCGTAGTTGTGGGCAGCTTTGTGCAGGCATTAAAATATCCTGGGCGGGCATAGTTTTCTTTTTGGACGGGACTGTACATTTACTGGTTTAAGTATTCTACATGAAGCACATTTGGTTTAAACTTTCAATGTGTACTGTATAAAGAAGAGCGGAGTTATTTTTGCTAGAGATGCAATGATCGTTTTAGGCGTGCAATGCATCAATCTGTCTGGTCGTTAATATGGAAGAGTGCTTTCTTACTGAGGGTGATAATCAGAGGAAATGCCAACTTGCATGCATGCGTAGAGGAGGTACGACAGTTACCTGTATTCACTAGTATTGGTACACGGTACACCGTTTTAATTTTTGATGGAATCTTCACTGCGTATGTACATAATATTTTCTATCTACATTGTACCTGTCTGCTAATAACTGACAGGAGAGTCGTTTTGTAGGCGATCCGAAAACGGACTGTCGAAGTAGCTTTGAGTTGCCGCAGTTGCGCGATTGGTATCAGCCGAAGACTGCGCTTAACAATGTTCCCCAGGGCATTCTTTTGAAACCCGGTTCGCCGTGTGATAACTTTCTCGGCTACTGTGATGTCTTCCATAAGTGCCGATCGGTCGACTCCAATGGGCCGCTCTCTCGACTCAAGGATCTCTTCAGTCCGGCGGCGTTGGAGTCTGTTTCCCAATGGGTCCAGGTGGGTGTCGTCCGTCGTACAGGTGTTTTTGCAAAGCATTAAGTGGCAATTCGCTGCTGATTTTGTAGCATTACTGGTGGGCTGTCGTGCTTATGGGTATTGGCGTGGTGCTCTTTATGGCGCTCTTCATCAAGTGCTGTGCTGTGCATACGCCGAGCAGCAATCCGTGAGTCAATATTGCTCTTTTTCAATTCTGTTTTGCGGTAGTCGCACATCGATAGCTGGGTCGCCCATCGCTATTAGCAGTACGCCCATTCGTATGTAAATTCATCGATTGCGTTACGAAGTATATTCGATTGTTGAGGTTGCAAAATGTTATATATTTCTGCTACAATTTCACGTTGATTTTCATTAATAATTTCATTCTCCTTCTAATTATGGTAATTTTTAGACGAAAGCCGCCTGCCCAGTCTATCTATGAGACGCTGCGGCATCCGACGACTCTAATGCGAAGTCAGGTGAGCAACAGGCTAGCACTACGTGTCAGTGAGGTTACCGATCATAATGTTGAGCTGCGTGTTTTGTGGGTATTTATCCCAGTAATGTACTGTATGTTATGTACGCATTTAATGATAGGCGAGACGTGCTCGCGAGCAAGGTCAGGCTGGCCAGCGCCAAGCATCCGCGGGTGCCAACAATGCTCCAGCACGTGGTCGACGACGTTCACGTCAGAATCGATCGGCGGAACCGACAGCCGCACGTGGTGGTAGTCTCGATCCACCCCTTGTGAACAATGGAAATTCGGCGTCTGCGCCAACATTTCCAGTCGCGTCGCCACCAATGCCTTATCCTGACCAGCCTCCACCATACAGCGCTGTTGTCGTTGAGCCCGTCGGTGCTGCTCGTATGGTCTATTCTGTGCAGGGAGGGTCGCAACTTGCACCGCCCGCTGCTGCTGCGAGTGGGGGGCCGCCACGTGGGTATCGTAAGCGGAAGAAGAAGGGAGCTGCAGCTGGTGGAGACGGGAGTCGCGAACGGGCAGCCAATATGGAGATGCGCACGAGAAGACAGTGAGGGCTTTTGTCGTGCTGCTACGTGTCGGTCTCGTGAAGAATCTCCACGTTCTTGCTAATAGGTGTCGATCAATAACTGTCTTTCGCTTTTTATGTT
>JAQGBB010000169.1:0-24508 GCA_034691745.1 Prismatolaimus dolichurus
AATGAATTATGGCAAGCGAGAAGCAGGTCGTGTCGAATCCAATAAGAATCGCTGCAGTGAATCGACATTAGATCAGTGCGCGCACACTAGCTTTAACTGTTATGCGTCACTCGTTAGTCGTGATACTTGAGCAAATGTCGGATTTGAAAAAAATCAGAATAAAACCCCTCGTCAAATACAGCCCTGGGACTTTATTGGAAGAAGGGCTTTATGTGGAAAAGTACGGTAGCCTTGAAATTTTTCCGTGTATGTTTCGTTGTGTACTTCAGTATTAGATAACAGAAGTGAATGCTTCAAGCACACAGATTAGAAAAACCGCGTTCTCGCCTGAAAACCACACGTCCTCCGCGTTGTCGATTTACTTGTTAGTTAATTATTAGCATCAAATGGAGTTGGTGGTAATTCTACAAAAAACTCGAAAAAATAATCATTAGTAGTGTTTAAAAAAAAGAAAAAATAGTTATTGGTAATATCAATGCAACATTCATAATTTTGCGGCTGGGACTAATAACCGATCCACCGAATGCGTCCATCGTGAAAACAAAGCGTCCACCAATATGAAATCCCCGAATGAATGTAGACAATATGTAGACGGCATTATTGCACGCTTAGAACATCTGGCACCGTTTGTTCGCTTTTGTCGCCATCTTGCTGCCCGCTGCGCATTTCCACGTATTTGCGAAAGGTTCAAAATTCGCTAAATTCACGTTGACGCGGGCTTCGTTTGTGCTGTGCCCATCGGCGCCCGTCTTCACCGAGCGTAGTTGTGAGCTGTGGTCTTTCTGGCAGAAGAACGCCGCGTACGAGAGAAAGAATAGCTGGTTTTGCGAATACGTGTGCAAATTGCTAACACGAAGGCCAGCTGCGTCGCCCTCGTGGCTACGATTGGCAGCCGCGTTGAAGGCTATCCACGCAGCCTGCAAAGAAATTGTAAAATTTTTCGCACAAGCCGAACATGGTCGAATTGTCGCCGTCTTGTCTCTTACACGGAGTCCGTTCAGATCGGCGAGGTTTTCTTCGAGGGTTGCTTTGCCGTTTAGACACACATTTTTCGTTACGAACGTCTCGCTCGCAGCCTCATCGTCGGCTTCGTCTGCAAGCAGTAAGTTGGGGACCATACAGTGTTGACGTCACTAACGCATAAACACACGCCAATCATCTGCCAAGCTGACGTTATAAATTTATGCCACCTGTGGCACCTTAGACAAATCCAAAATTCATCGGAGTTGAAATCCGAGAATTGTCCAAATTAGGCTTTAATACGTAGTGGTTTGCGCACTCAATTCGCACTGAAAATACTAGACGAAAATCTCCATTTTCATAAATATAGCTTTCTGAGAAAATCAAAAATTTTCAAAGCAAATAAAGCTTTTGCACATTTTAAAAATTTTGTATTTGTTTGCTTTAATAGTAAAATGATTTGTACCTATGTTGCGTGATTTTGTAATTCACGCGTTTTGTGTCAACATCGGACTACGCACTACGAAGCTGGATCGCTCAAGACGAATTACCGTTTGCTTCGCGTTTTCTTACACGGTTTGCCTGTAAAACCGAGGCAGCTTAGAACATAAATGATATGCGAGCGAACTATACAGCAAATTCGGTTGCGTTTTATGGCTACATCTGAGAGAAGATTTTTCACGAGAAGGCCGGAAACAATTTTCAAATTTCATTAAAATTTGTTTCTTTTTTTTCGCAAATATTCGGAAAGCTCGGACACTGCTCTATCGAGACGGCATGCTTTACACACCTGTCCAGCCCATTGCAGCGTCTGTTTATACTTGATCAGGTAGCACTTCTTCTCGTACGCGTTGACGACGCAATCGGTTCTCTTCTTGTATTCGTCTTCTGCGTCGCCGAGCACATCCGTGATGTTCGTCCTCCCTCCATCTTCGTCGTACTCAATGCCTAAAATTTGAGGCATTTTATCTCTCTTCTACACATAAGCTACTCATAAGGCAAAGTTTGCTTTACCACCAAAACCATACGCGTGGAACATCTCATGCGCTAGAACATAGCCCAGCAGTCCGTACTTAAACGCCGCCGTGTAGTTGGGCTTAAAGAACGTGTCGCTCATAATGCCCGCCGTTATCAGAAACGCGTTCAGCGGCGGCTCATATTCGGCGTTCACGATGAAGAACGGGGCGGCGTAATCGTTGAAGAAGTGTTCGTCATTCGCGTCGAGCAGCACCGTGTAGTCCTACTGGCTTGCGCTCAACAGATTCTTCAGGTAGCTCCTCGACGGCTCGAAATGCTTCCACGAGTAGAGCTCGTCGAGGCTGCTAGCGTTCGTCAACCAGTCCGGATAGGCGATCACCGTTCGCATTTGTTTAAGCTTCAGCAGTAGTCTACGCTTCGCGTTTGCGTTCAGCCAATCGCTCGCATTGATCATCTCCTCGGCAGCGCCCTTGAGGTCGCTCACGAGCTGCTCGAGTGGAGCCCGTTTCGCTTCCAGCTTCTCACCCTCGCCGTTGACGTAGATCCAGTCGAGCGCTCGCTTGTGCGTCTCCACTACGTCGAGAAAACAGCTGCGACGTTTCGCCTGCAACGCCGAATCATCCTTGTCGAGTTTCTCAATGTAGAGCATGTTGGGGTCGAAGAAGGGAGAAAGCTTTGCGAGCAGTCGCCACATCAGATAGTTAGCTGTGACGCGCACTCGGTCCTCGTCGCCGCGGAGCTGTTCCGCGAGCTGGCTGAAATAGTTGAGATCGCTGACGATAACCTTATGTTTCGTTAGCCATAGCATAGCCAAACTGTGCTTCTGGAACGCGGAAAGAAACAACTTATGCCAGAGCATCGTCTTATTGTAGACTTCGTTCAACTCGTCGAGCGAGAGTTGATGAAAGAGATCAAGCCGGGTGAACACATTCGCCGGTACCCGCGCCGCGTTCAGCGCGATCGCCGACTCGAATTCGACGATCTCGGCGGCGACATTGTTGATCTCCTTTATCGTGAGTGGCTTCGCGATCCCACTGAGAATGAGCTGCTGGAGCGCGCGCGAGATGTTCAGCTTATAGTCGCGTTGGAAGTTCGCGTTCGTCGACTCATTGTAGTCCTCAAGCGCGTAGTCAAAGTCGGCGACGCCAAGGAAGAGCGCCTGGCGATTTGGCTTGAAAACGTCGGCGCGGATGTTGACAGCGACCAGCGGACTCAGATTGTGCTTTGCTTTCAGACGACCGGCCACTTCAATGATGTCGAAGTCGGCCGTCGTCCAGTTGGTGGTCAGCAGCGGCCAGCGAGCGAAGGTCGAGAAGTAGGTAAGGATCTCCTGCTGCGCCTCGGTAAGGGTCGTGTCGTAGGACGAACACTGTGCGTAAAGGGCATCGACTTTCCGTACCGCCTCCGGTGCACTTTGTACGGAAAATGTTCGATTATTCAGTGCTCGGATCAGCTTGAGCACTACATTCAGTGCGACGGCGTTCAGAACCGACTCCTGCGGGGGCGCCGCTTCAGGGTCTTCCGGAGTGCTCTTACCGCAGGCGAATTTGAAAAAGTCTGTGCATGGATCTTGGCTGGCGTCGATGAGCGAAGAGAGAAACTTGGAGATGTCGTTACACTCGGTGGAACTGCAGATGTGGGGTGGCGTGCTTGCAGCCACGGCGATGATGAAAGCTTCGAGCAAGAAAATGGTGAACAGGCCGGTACAGCGCACACGAATGACAAAAACCACGGCCATACTCCCTGGAGCACCAGAAAAGCTTACTTCAGTTGCATTCAAAAGCTTGCTCAGTTGTAAACGATCACTTATGGAAGACGAGCGATGTGGATGCTAACTTGTTACTAGCGTTACTTTAGGGTTATCATGTTTTTCGGGAAAAGGGGCTGGTAACAAAGTACATTTTTTTGCACATATGCAAAATACAGTCACCCAAACTTGCTCTAGGAAGGTGACTATTTCTGGAAGCGATCGGTAATTTACGGATGTTTTCAACAAACCTGGGATATTCTCTTTTGCGAATGGTTCCACTTGAGATGTTTTTGAACAGAAGCGAAAACGACAAACTAAAAAGCCCGGTTTTGATTTAGAAAGGCCAGTCAAAAATTTTTGTATTCTCTCGGCGAAAACCAAAAAAATGCCGTTTTAGGAAAAAAGCAAAAACGCAAACTCTGAATTTATTGCATTCTGCCTAAAGCACGCAGTGCGTAAGCAAAGGATAGCTATATGGTCAAACGGCCATTTTCGTCCCCTCCTCCATCCATCAGCCGCCCACTTCTCCACCCTCTATCTCCCAGTCGCCCCATTCGCCCGCCACTTGTTCGCCACCCCTTCTCCCTCCACTCGCCCCACTTGTTTTCTCTAGTGCCTCAGAACATTGCGTGTATGCACCCGGATTCTTTTGCCATAGGCAGGATGCACTTCCGCCACTCGGTGGTTTTACTTGTTTGCACACGAGTGTTCGGTGTTGGAGCTAACTTTTTGCTGTGCCAATTTGCTGTTTCGAAGATTGGTTGTAATTTGAGTAATGCATTTCAGAACGCACAAGAGATGCAAGTTGAACAGTTGGTGTAAATTCGATATGGAACAAATTTTTACTTGGTCAGTATAAACTGGCCATCCGATCAGCTGCTGGTATCTAAATAGCTTGCTGCTTACAGTAAACTTGCAAAAATAGAAAAAAAACGGAACAATGTAACAAAGGGCCCGGCCAAGTTAGAAGGCACCCTGCGGCCTACTCTTGCTCAACGATAAATCCGGTTTTGTGCACGATCTTCGCGAAGACAACTGGCGGATGTGTTTGCACGATTCTGACTGGGCGATCTGCTGCTCGTCGTCCACGCCACGACGAGCGCATGCGCGGACTGGTGACGAAGGCTGCGGTCAATATTGTACCAGGAGAACATGCTGCCGTCGTCCTCTGTGGAAGCTTTCAAGAAAGGTTCTGCGTTTGCTCGTGCACGTTGCTCGATGGCGTGATGAAAAGAATAGACGAGCAAGCGGCGGCGCCAACGACCACTCGTTTAGGCTATGGACGATCGAGTAGCACGACAGAACATCAGCCGGACCGTCGTAAAGTATTTTGCATCCTGCCGGGAGCGAAGCGTAAGCAAAAGGATGACTAAGTGGTCAGACATGGACTTTCTCTCCCTTTTTTGCGCTTTCCCTCCATGTTAGCCGTTCCCTCTTTCTCCCGGTCAGAACATTCGAAATGTCACGTTCGCACTTTCGCTGCAGATTTTTTTTGCGTGCAGCGCGAAAATTTGCCGTGATACATAGTTGCAAGCGTCGCGCAGGCAGTCAAGCTGTCCCGCAGACGCTGCAAGGTTAATAACAAGTCTGGAAGTAAACAGTTGTGTTTCACTCAGCTCAAAACCGTTGCGCAGTCGACGTGCTGAGTAGAAGTGATCAGAACGTAATCAAGAGTAATTTCCTAAACCTCCAGCTGACGCACAATAAAATTAACACAACGTCTGCATCCAATACTGAAACTCAGATATCGCAAAGAAGGCAACATGTTTTCGATGCTTTAGTCTCGGCTAACTTCACTTCGACGCACAACCATTGGTTGCCGGAGAACTCTAGATTTTGAACCCACGGTACGTGAAAAAGTTTGTACCAAATATCTTTCGAAATAGTGATTTCTTATCTTTCTGTGTTTGAAACTTTGCGCAGGGCCTGCGTTGACCGTATGAAAATATCACTTGCGTCAGTTGACAACGGATGCTGCTGCGTTTAGTTCTGCGATTGTCCGAATAACATGACATTCGCTGCCGAATGCGAATGATTTATATTGAGATTTGCACTACTTTGCACGTAGAATGATTTTTAAACAGTCAAGTAGGTAATTTTTGATTTTATATAAATCTAAGTTGCGAACGCATTTTTTGGCCTACAGTTATGAACAATACCTTGTTTTGCTTGTAATTGCACGTACATTGTATCCAGGTGTTGCCAAAGTTAACAATAGTTTAAAACAAGCACAAAATCCCTTCAAAAATTGATACTTTTCCGCTTCGGTCTAAGCTTAAGCTGAGCTGCCCAACGCTGTCATTCAATGGCAATCCGAGACATTTTTGAAAGTACACAATGCGCTGGGTGTACTCTAGCTGTTTTCGTCGCAGTGGCCGGCTTTTGTCAAGTTTTGACCTTGTTTTGCTTCGCATGGATACTATATCTTATGGGGGCACTACTTCAAACCTGAAGATTATATAATGTTTATGTCAAAATTACCTACTTGGCTGTTTAAAGCGGAAAACACAAACAATTATGCTGTCCTGAAATATGCGCTGGCTATGCGTCATGCAATCACGTTGAATAAGAATAAGAAAAGTGAACTAAATTTTCTCAACCAATCAATTGCAAAATGAAACCCTCATCGCAATTATTTCGAAGATCAAACAGAGAAGTTAGAGAGCAACACTAAGCGCCTGCTGATTACTCTGCAGATCTTCTGGTGCTGTTCTCGAAAGTTGACCCGGTCGAGTGTGGCAGGCAATTTGGCTTAAGCTCCTCGATGAAAGTATCTGTTAGCGGGATCTTCTTTCCGGTCGTTTTTTCGACACACCAGCAGCTACTGTTACTGCTGTGGCACTGAACTGCTTCAAAATCACCTGCAATTATAGCAAAATTTAGCAAACTACTCCAGCTTCATTGAACCATTTTGCATACCGTTTGCTGTGCATTGCGGCATGAAAGCGTCATCGCCTGCGGTTCCGTTCAAAACCGAAAGTCGTTGTTGTAAGCAGTCTAGAAGCGATGCTAAACGATTATCACACATTTTAGAATTTTTGTATTTTTGTACTTGCAACTTCCTCCGTCGCGTTTCCGACATTTGAAGTTTCCGTGCTTTCTGCTGAATTTGCTATCGTAGTAGCCGAAGTTTCATTTACGAAGGTTGAGTTATTGCCATTTGTCGAGCTTTCATCACGCGAAATTTGGGTTGCATTCGCTTCCACCGCCGATAGCGAACTTGGCGCTTCTGATGTTGGCTGCGTTTCTGCAAGGAGATTCTCAACTTATGAAGTACAAAGAAAAGCACTTTTTGCTTTTTCTCGTACCTAATGTGGTATCCCTGTTGCACATTAATGATGAGGTTTCTTTGTTCCAACTGAAGCGATTGTTGGGACAGGTGTCGCTGAGGCACAACAATTTTTCGCCTGCTGGATCTTCAATGCTTGAGGCACCATTGGGGCACGTCAAGTTTTGAGCTGAAAATTTCATTTTTTCATGATTGCCTTGGGTAAAAAATTTTATTCATTTTTTCAAGCTTTATTCACCCGACAGTGATTCCGGCTGCTTCGGACAGCAAACTGCAGACGCAGTTTCGTTACTCCAGCAAAACGAATTATCTGCACAGCCGCTGCCAATGCACAGCACCGTTTCGCCCGTTGGTCCAACAACTCTTGGTCCACCGTCGCGACACGCTGTCACATTTTTCAAATCACCATTCGGCGCTAGAAGCGTTTACAACAAGTTTTATAATTTTTCCTTGGGGCTATTTCGCGGTACATAAATTGTTTACTCACAGATGATTCTTTTTTGGTTGCAGCACTTCGCAGCGAACTTTGTTTGAACGCAGTCGAACGTTGGCGGACACTCCAGAGTGGCACACGTGTCCGAGTAGATAACATATCTGAACACCTCGTGCACAGACAAAGTATCCACTGACACCGCCACCTCGTACGCCGTTTTATCGTTTGGACACGTGTTGACGTCGTTGACGAAAGCTGCGAGGAAATGCTTTAATTCAAGTAATGACGTCACAATTGACGTCACAGAACTAACCATCATAGGTTTTATTGCAGCAGATGAATAGCTTCCCGCCTGCCGGATTTGCGCTCTGCCGGCAGAAGAAACCTTTCGGACATCGCACATCGGCGCACGATTCGGTCGAGTTTATGTAGAAGCTAGCCTTGCTGGCTCGAAATGGAAACGTCTGATTAGTGCAGTGAGCGTCCGCTGACCACGATGAATTCTTATCGATGATCGACGATGCTTGGGCAAAGTTTGCAACGACGATCTTGTGCGGAAGCGAAGCGTTCGTTGGGAGCGGGCTGGATACGTCCTCCACTTGCACGCCGACTACGTCGCTGTGAGACTTTGAGTTGTTGACTAAAAGAAAGGAAACATAATTTTCGGACAAATTTATGATAGGCGTATAAAGGCCACAACTGTACAAACAGCTCACGCTGTGCGAACTTTTCGAACAGCTTCCGATTCACTCAGTCAACGACATAGAAACACTTATTTAGCGTAGTTAATAATTCCAGAAGTGAAGTTGCAACATAGCTTTGGTGTTCTCTAAATTAGTAGCTGTGCTGCGCCTGCAGCAAAAAACTTAGACAGAAGTTATAGCCCTAGAGATATATTACAAACGCAAGCAGATGTCTGTAGTCAGTCACAACGCAGACTCAAATCTCTTCTCACCTTTTGATTGGTACAGAGAATCGTCGCAAACGAGCGGCTCCTGTGCTGTCGACTTGTGCGTTCCGGCGATCTCTCTGCCCGTTACTTCGTCGACGCACCAGCAATCGGACTTGGTCGCATCACACTGGACTCTCACAAAGAACCCTAAAACATCGAAAGCTAGTTTTCTTTACTGAATAGAGTCGGCATCCACATTTCTCATTTTCCTACCGTCTGCAGTACACTTCGGCAATGGTGGTCCGGAGTGAAGTCCCAGTTCGACACTTTGAGCAGTTGCCGCTGCGCCCGTTTCGAGGAGCTTAGATTTTACGACAAAGCAACCTAAAAATCGCTGGAAATGACTACGAAAAATAGTAAGGTTTTATCGATTTGAGCTCACCATTGCAGGATGGTGATCCTTTCGATGAGTGAATTGCGGAGCTCTCGACCTTCGTATTTGTCTCTGGATCAACACACCAGCAACTCTGCGCGGCAGTATGACACTGCACAAGCTTGAAATAACCTAAAAAAATCCATTTGCCTGTAAAACTTATGTGGAAAAAATTATTTTAAATATCTTAAAATATTAGAAATATAATTAAAAAATAATGAAACAAATTATCAACAAATTATTTTAAATAAATTTATCAACTCAAATTAATTTTTAAAATTTAAATAAAAAACTGAATTTTTTCAAAAACATTTTACATAGTTTAAATTTAAAAAAAATAATTTGATGAAAATTAATAAATTTTAATTCATGTAAATGTTCTTCAAAAATTTACCGCGATGCGTGCACTGAGGAATATAGACGCCTCGAGGCTGCGTTCCCACGGTTTGCTGGATAAACTGAGTGCGCACTCGGGTACAATTTCCGGCGTCCGCTTTCGCGTCGATCGAGCCAAGTTGTTCCGCTTTCTCGTCTGCATTCTCCGTTGTTACAATCGGTACAATCTGCGTTGTGAATGCCTGATCGGCAATCGTCTGCGCCGAAGCCGTCGGCCAAAATGGGCTTAGTGTCGAGAAAGGACCCACTGAGGTCGCGCTCGAATTATCGATCTCGTTTTGACCGTTCGAAGTCGTGGTGGTTTCCTCTTGAGGGAGCGATGTATTTTCACTCGGAATCGGTTCGGGTTCAGCGATGGGCGTCAAGGTTGATCGGGCAACTGAAGGCCGCGAATTTTTCGTCACCCCGGTTGCCGCAACGTCTAAACTTGGCTGCACCGATACAACGAGCTTGGGGGTCTTTTTCGCATTTCCCTTGTGTTGAATGGGTGGAGAAGGACTCGAAACTCGGAGACTAGTTGTGCTCTCAGGTTCAGCAGCTGTCGTTGAAGTCGAATTTTCAAGACTGGTTAGTGTTGGCAACGGCTCGGCGACTGCGCCTTCGGCAATGTTTGTTGAATTTTGGATTAAAACTGCTTGAGATGTCATACGGGCATTGTTGTCGAGACCGGCTGATGCTGTGGATAAAGTTTCTGTTAAACTTTGGTCCGCGATCGTGCTTTCGGCCTCTGTTGTTACAGTCGTAGTGTGGAAGGTTTTATTGACAAGCTTTTCAGCAAAGCTTCCTACAAGATGCGCATTACGTACAGTTTAGGGATGCCGTTTCGGTGCACACAATTTTTTACCGTGCACGGTGCACGTTTTCGGTGCACACGGTGCACGTGCATCAATGTGCACCGAAAACTCAAAAAATCTAAAAAAAAATTAAGAAAATCATTTCTGAGTTAGCAAAAAAAGTGCAAAAGGCGTCTGCATATTTGCATATTGGACAGTATTGTTAAATTTTTCAAGACACGCACTCAAAAATTGTTACACTTTTGAAACCAAAAATAAATTTTTCAAAAAATCTTCAAAAAAAAACTAGAAAATTTTGCTTCGAAAAATGGTGAAAATATTACACCCTCTTTTTTGTACAAATTTTTTCTTTGTGCACCATGCACCGAGTGAAATCTCTAGTACAGCTTTCATCTGTCGTTCACTCAAGACAGCCGCCGACATGCGTCAAGGAAGTAGGCTCGGTGGGAGTTGATGCACAAAATTTTACTATGCCGCAGACCCAGATTGTCATTTAAAAATCTATCTAAAATTATGTCTCTGTGTGACTGTATCAAAGCAGCACTGAGTTTCAACAGCAAGCTTCCATCCGCATAATTACTTTTCTAAAAATAGTTAATCAATGAAGCAATTTTGAAATCCAAACTTTTAGCGGACATTATATTTACAAAGTTCTCTTCCGTTTTGGTCTGACTACATTCATTTGGGAAATATCAGCGAGGGAACGTGCACAACTGAAGTCAGCTGAAAATTTGAAATTTATACTCACTCACCCCCTATTGTCAGTTATTATTAGTTTCAGCCCGACCCACCTCCTAGCTGACGTCACTTTCGTCCCTACCCTCGTCTCCATCATGATTCAGATGCTTCAAAATTTCTGATTGTGCCCAATGTGGGACGAGACAAATGAAGGCTAAAAATTTTTGCCCTTCCAAAGGACCATAGAGCTTTTAAGGTGCATAACGAATTGCGAAAAGAATTAGAGAAAAATCAGGAAAACTTTGGTCATATTTTGGGGAAGATTTGCGCCATTGGGAATAAATTTAAATTAAGGTTTTTGTCCTTGCCCCACTCGCCTAACGTCAGTTTTTCGATCCCACCCTCCCACCCACCCCTCCGAGCTGATGTCAGTGGTGCACGTCCCCTTAACTCAACAAAGGGACCGGCAAAGCCGAAAAGCATCCTGCATAAATAACAAAAAAAATATCGAAGAAATTTTGTCTGGAATAGTCGGAAACACTATTTTTGCCGCATATGCAATATATTCAGTTCGCATTAATTTTATCGGTTCAATTGCACACACTACACAAAACATTCAGTTCGTCTGCAATCTGATTGCCTGTTCTTCGAAAGAGAGAAAATAGAGCGACAGGGCGATATGGAGCCGATAGAGAGGCGATACGAGGGCAATAGGAAACGAGACGAAGAAAGAGAGAAAAGCGAGCAATAGCGGGGCGATAGTTCAAGTTCAACCACTTAGCTGTCCTTTCTATTCCGCTGCGCTCCATGCAAGATGCAAAAACGCATTTCATGTGTGCATTGCATCGGAAATGATAACTTGCTTACCATCTTTAGTGCATCTATGCGGAAACTTGCTTGGAGCAGCAGTTTCAAGAAACTTCGCCTTCTGCACATAGCAATCTGCGTGCAGAAAAAATGAGCTACGACTTATGGAGATCAAATTGACCACTCTGTACTGCACGAACCGTTGCAGCGAGGTTTCTGGTCAGGTGGCGCTGCGCTATCGTTCACGTGAGCGCCAGTCTCCGGATCGACGCACCAGCAGAACTTCGTCGACGGATTACACTGAATCAGTTTGAAATGACCTGGAAGAATTTCAAGAAGAAATTTTCTCCAAAGAAATTTCCTAAACATCTCGTTCAATTACCGTTTTCGGTGCACTGAGGTGCAAACTGCGACTGCAACTCATTCGTCCGAGTGAAGTGCAGGATTCCACATTTTCCGCGAATTTGAGCAACCGCAAAACCAGAGCGACCAGCAAGTTGGCTCAGAATCGCACCAAGCGATCGACCCGATGCAGCCGTTGTACTCCCGATATTGATCGGTGAGGCAGCAGCTTCGCCCGATGACGACAGTGTCGTCGCAGGAAGACTGTTAGCCTCATTCACCGATGGTTCTTGTGAGAGGACAAACTTTAACAGGCAGAGAATCGAAAAGAGACGAAACATGGTTGGTTACGAGGAAAAACGTGAGTATGTGTCTCGTGTCTCTTTCTTTTTTTCCACTCTCGTGTCTGCAAAAGATTCGCCGACAATGACCTCTCCTGAAGGACATTTTTAACGCGAGCAACACCAGTGATGTAATGCGTGGAAGATCTTCTTCTTGCTGTTCTGGTATGTTTCAAACAAATTTTTAAATAGTGCATTTTATGCACGACGTGTTCACCGTAGTCACGTGTCGTCCAGACAACAGTCAGGAAAAAAACGAATAAAAATCTTTTGCAGCTGAAGTATCGCATAGAAGCAAAAATTGTTTGGATCATGCGCAGACGAGTGCGCTGCGACGTTAGCTAAAATTCCATCTACTCATAATTCTCTCCAAGCGCTGAATAGCTAGAAGGAAAATGGTAATTTTAAAGGGCCTACTGGGATAATATACGATACAAATATTGACTGCATGGGCGTATGGCTTTGTGTTGGTGATAAAAGCGCTGCGAGTGATACTGCGTATCTGTCTTCCGATACCGTTTTCTGAATGGTCTAAATCCGATAACAGATACAACGCCTCGTGAAACGAAAGTTAAGATTAATAATCTCGCCACTCACTGAAGTCATTCCTCTACTTTATTTCGTGCTATGATTACATGTCCAAAAGCTACACATTTTGTGCAATAACGCTGATTTCGCTGTCGCTCAAGTGTCACCGCTTGGTGCTTTGCAGTACGATGCTATTAGCTCAGCCCTTCGGCACCAGCTGATCGTTATAAGGCAGGAATTTTCCATCAAACGTGACAACAACGCGACGTTCTCCGCTTGAACCAGTTCTTTCCGAAATGCTAACGTTGAAGTCTACGGCGGACATTATTCCGTCGCCAAAATCCTCGTTGAAAACTGCCTAAAACAAAGAAAACAGAGAGAAAACTGCTTTATCACGAGAAATCGAAAACGACGCAAGGCACACCTTCAGGCTTTGTGCGTGTTGCGTAATCGCCTCATAGAATCGAGCAACGAATGGATCCTCCAATATCTCTTTGCTGCACGATCGAAAAGGAATCGTCTTCAGTTCCTCTAGTAGCTCGTCATCAAGCTCCGGTACCACTTTTCGAAGATTTCCCCTAACGCCGGCGTTTTTTAAAGCGGCTTGCCGATGGAAGAGCTGTGCGCAGTAGACGTTCGTCAGACCACAACGACGACCGATTTCCGTAAAGCTGAGACCCGAACGGCATTTCGCCGCCAGAAGCGCATTGACGACGCTTTGTTTTTGTTCCAAGTCGAACGATGCGAGCTTTTTGAGATGTTGGAAAGATGACGACGACAAGCGCGGCATTCGAGCAAATTAGCTATAAAAGCAACAAAGCTTTTGACGACATTTTGTACCAAAGACTTTATAACGCTCATGGATGTGTTATGGCCGGACATTAGGTCAGAATTCTGCAAAATTCATAGAATTGGGCAAGTGTCAGGTGTTTTATACTTTTCTTATCAACTTTTGATTGGTTGGCGAGAAATGTCTTGTTCGAATACACGGTCTCGACGCTATAGCAAAGCCTTTGCATAAATTGCGAGTTATTTCACTGTGCTCAAAAGTTTTGTACCTTGTGTGCGAGTTCTAATTGCTAGACGACGCAGGAGAAGTGTTTAAAATAAATAAGTGAAAAATCTGACAATAATCTGGAATCTTAAACCACTTTGCAAAACAAGCAAAAGCACAAACTTTTTAAACCTCAGCAGCTCGTGCCGCAGAAGCAAATCGGCTTTCAAAACTCAGCAGCTTGTAGGCTACTATAGTCGATAGCCTAAAGAATAAAAAAGTGAATTTTTCGGCAAAATTTCTGCTGAAAAATTATGTCTCGTTTTTATCAGAAATATTTTTTGACGTTGAGATCTCGGGTTGAGAAAAACAGATGTTTTGAGAAAGCAAATTAATCCATTGAAGTTGCTCTGTGAGTCTGAGGATCAGAAGGCGGCTGATGCTACCAACACCGGCGAAGAAAAAATTAGAACGGGAAATTTTCTTAGCGCCATTTGCCGAAGATACAACTCCCCGGTATTGAGCGTCGTTTCTTATATTGTAGAATGCGCTGTTTCAAACGAGCGTTGTTTGCACGCTGCGAAACACAACAGCTGTCTCGCAATGATGCGGGTAGTCGATCATCTACTCCCAAAGAAAAAAACACGCTCCCGCTTTATTCTCGAAAAAAAAGTGAGACAAATACATGTAGACTCGAAATAAACAAGTCGGATGTACCGATCCTCGAGGTCCACTGACAAAAAACCTGTTTTTGACGTCAAATTTGATCTTTCTGAGTTGAATACAACACCAAAGCAAAAACGTATTTGGTGAGGAAGTATTCGAACCTTCGACCTTTGAGTTAGCGTAACGACAACCAACCATCGCGACAAATTACGGAGTGCCACATGTTAAATGCACACACCAAATTTCAGCCAAATCCATTGATGCGCTCCGGAGTTATACGCAAAACAAGTTGGCATAGCGTGCGTCAGTGGATTTGAAAATTCTTGTGGCAAAAACCATCGATGCCAACAAATTTTTAAGCCTTACTTGTCGAGAGTGTTCACGCCAAATTTCAACCAGATCCATTGAGGCGTTCAGGACTTATGCACAAAACACTTTATTTTTACATGAGAGTGGGCCTGCTGGAGCAGCATTCCCCAGGGAGTATTAGACCCCCAGAGCCCATATTCAAACTCAAATCATACATTTTAATTATGCAAATTTTAAAAATTCCAGTCCGCTAGCCCTCTTCTTTCGAGAGTTATCGTTCACACGGACAGACGGACGCATGCCACGACCCACCGCAATAGACCTACTGACTTCGTCAGTGGGCCTAAAAATAAAATCTTTGCAAATAGAAAAGCTAATAAAATTCGTCAAAAAATACCCATAACATTCGAAACCGACTTATCTTGTTCGTAGATTGGCGACACAGTAATTACTTGAATGTCGCACTTTAGAATTTTCGTTAATAAAACAATGTTATGTTCAGTTGCACATTCTTGCTGCACATTAGTGCAGTAGCTGATGAAATTCGTCCAAAAATTGAGGGAAAAATCAAATAGTTTTTTGATATTCAAAACCACGTATATACTGGAGAAGACCAGTCGGTCAATACCACCAGTCATGACTGAAAAACATGTAGAGACAAAGTATAGCGCAGCTAACAAAGAACACGAGCGACAGTCGCTCGACAACATCCGCCAGCGCGCTCCAGTCGTGTCGAATCCGCTCCTTTCTCTCGTGCTCGCCATGCCGTTTTTCCAAAATCGCAAGCAAAGCTCGAATCTCCGCCAAAGTTTTATCAAACGATTTCGAAGTGTCGGCCGTCGGAATTTCGGTCTTCATCGGCGTTGCTTTCTGCGGCGTTCCGTCAACCTCAGCCGCTTTTCCTCCGCACCGCTTCACGTGCTGCGGCGTGGTCTGCTTTCGCCAGACCTCGTCGTTGGCTCCATTCGTGGCCGGAAAGTAGCGGTAAGCCGCGTCGCAGTCGCATGCTTTTGGAAAGTCGCGTTTCGGGATTACCTCTGCTGGAGCAATGGTACCGTAGTTACGAAAACCGGCCAACAGATGGCGCCCTCGACTGCTGTGGTCGACGTCATTTTCAACGACGCAAGTGCCGTTAGAAGTTTCGCATCGTTTGAGCTATGAAGGAAAAACAATGAAAAGTGCAAGCTGACATTCAACAACTTGAGAATTTTTGAACCCTAACGTACCCACCTCTTTGGTTTGCTGGTTCGGTTGTCGGCGCATGAGAAGGGTGAACTGAAGCCAATCGGGAATCGACTGTCCGTAAATTCCTTGCTTCTCGACATAGATTATCAGACCGGAAGAGACGATCGATAGGCTTAGAATCATAACCATAGAGGAATAGTATATGCCTAAATGGAACAATAATTTAAAAAAATAATAAATAATTTTGGAAATAATAAAAAATTATTATTTGTTCTCTATTTGAAACCAACATTACGCTTTTTCAGCTTTTGTCCATTTTGAAAATATTTTAAAAAACTTTTTAAATCACAATAAAAGCCGCATCATCGACCACGTGGAGCTCGAATTTTGTGCCTCAGTTTATCCTCCAGCTCACCGATGAGCGGCACGACGTCATTTGTTCGAGGAAGCTTGTCGGCAATTCCAAGCTGAAGAATGAAGGTTGAGAGCACTGCAGTGACTCCCATTTGAACTTTCTCCTGATGTAGAGCAGCGCCTAAAACCTAATAAGCCCATGACATAACAGCAATTTTCAACTCTATCCAATCAAACCTGACGACGGAAAATGAAGTCCAATGACGGCGGTGAGAGTTATAATCAGCGTGGGAATGACGAGATTTGTGACGTAGTAAAATGGTTTGCGCTTGATGTATAGACGGTAGGCGAGGCTCGGAAAGTAGCCGTAGGTAAAGAACGCCCTCTTTCGTGTCACCGTGACGTTTATGAGCTCCCATTCCACGTTCGGGAGAAAGACAGACAGATCGAGTGCGAGGGAGCTATCCTGAAGTTTAACGAAGCCTGAATCTCTGCAAACTGTTTCAATTCGTAGTAGCTGTAAGAGACTGGTTAATGATTGATTTACTCCATAAATCCTGTCTAAAATTTCTAGTATCTTACACGGCTGCAATGCATTATTTTTTAAAAGGTTCATCATACCCTGGGATACAGATCCATCATACGATCATCAAGGTGCCAGTTAGCAAGCTCCATATCGCAATACCTACATAAACAGTAGGAATTAACGTTTGACTACAGAGATATACGTACAGTGATTCTTCTCGAGCGTTTGAATGTGTCGACCAAAAAGGAATTCTAATTTTAAAATATATATATAAAGTATAAAATCAAAATTTATATCTCGATTTCAAATTTCAACGATACGATATCAAAACATGTATTATTATTTAATGAATAATTTATAGCTCAACAGAAACTTGTGAATCATACTTACTGCATGTCAAAGGGGAAATATTTAACGTTGATCGTACACGGAAAACTGAACGAGAAGTACTGACCCCAGAGGGTTTCGCCAGTGTGCTCAACCCTTACGTAACAGTCGGTGCAGTCCTTTGCTCGACTCTCGTCCTTGCTAGAAAATTTAAAAAAGAATCAAAGTCTCTATTTTCCAGGAGATATTTCATTAACCTGTAAACGATGTCCACGGCGGGCAACCAAAGTTGCGACGCAGGTATCACAAGATGCGAAATGTTCAGGTGATCTTCAGGTTTCCACTGGAAGCTGTAATCAATCCATCGAAGGTCAAGCCAACCGCTGAAGAGAATGCTGCTCTTTGCTTCACTCTGTAATGGTAAAATGTTTAATTTCGTGAAAACGTTGAAACTAAAAAAGCAAATTGTGAAGAAAACGCACCACTTGTAGTATGTCGTACGGCCACAGCGTTATCGTCACATTGACGGGGTTGTCCGACGACATTGCTGGAACTTGAAACCGATCGTAGCCTTTTAGCATAGCTTTCGTGAGCTTTTTGCGCTCAAAAAATTCGTCTGCAAAACGACGTAGGTAGAGTGTTCTGATTTCTTTTATTTATTCCTGCAGGACTTTGTTTATTTTTACTTCATGATTTTTATTTTTCCATATAAAATCTATTGTTTATTACAAATGTTGCTTTTATTCTAAAATTGCAGCGAATACGCTTTGAGAAAAAAAAAACTGAGTGTACGGTCAAAACAACCGTCACTGTAGTTGGCACTTGGCAGCTGACGTCTTATGCAGCCCAGCAAAAAATGACCACCGCAGTGTTTAATTGTTTGTTTTTTGGCCAAAGCTGTTTATTTTCGTTAGCGATGTCGTCGAGGTTTGCTGTTTTTACTCGATTAGTACTTCAAACTTGAAAAGCAATTTTTCTTTATTTACTTTATTTAAAATTGTTTATTTTTATGAAACTGTGCGCGACGGAATCTGTGAACACGACAAAGAATTTTACTTCCTCATAGGCCAAATTTTAAAACTTTGGAACTATTTGGTTGTATTGCTTTGCGTCAAAGGCTTCACTAATCACGTGACGTCTGACACGATGACGTGACCTGCGTGTGGCAATCCGTGTTGCTTACCAATGGAGCTAACCTCTTCGGCATGAATGATTTCAGTCAGAAGAAAGAGAAAAAGAAACGTTGGTCCCGCAGACATTTTTGATACCCGTTCTCAAAAGCGGCAATGTCTGCTACATAGTGGGTCGTCTGAGTAGGAGTGCAAATCGTATTTTCATGTCGCTCTCGCAACAAATTTCATTTTAGCGCAAGCTCCGCGGATAAACTAAATCTCATTTTAATTTGTCGCCTTCGTGGAAGAATGAAGCAAAGCTCATCAGAGACAAGTGGCGCGCTCAACAAGTCGTAGTCTACGTCGAAAGTATTGCATTAGCGTGAAAATCTGGTGATCAACTGGAAATTCGAGTGATGCTAATTTTGCGGCTCGTTCACAAATGTTCTTACTTTTTTTGGACATCTGGGAAAAAACGATTACAATTTTTCAATTGCTAAAATGCATTATTCAATCACAATGTGCTAGAAAAAAGGAACGTTATCCTGATTTCTCAAGTTCAAAGTAAGCTGCCGTATCCAATTGCAACAGCATAGGTAAAGTTCTGGATACCTATCTAAAAACTGAAATAATTCTCGCTGGTTATTATTTTGCTGCGCTTCTCAAATAGTGACCGCAAAAGTGGACCGCAATCCAGAGTATCATCAAGCCGGATTGGTAAAACGCTTGAAATTGGCTCCTCAGGCCATGTGTCGATGTACCACCCGTATACTAGACAAGTACTTCTGCCATAGAGTGCCCGCTAGCGCTAAGCCGTAAGTGTCGCCACAACGTTGGCCGAGACTGCAAAATCACTGAAATAGAAATTGGTTAAAATCGCAATATGGCTGATAATTTATTATGTCTTATTCAAATTCCATGACGTTTGTAGTTGCTGCCTACTGAACAAGTTGACCAAGAAAATTGTTTTCAAAATTAGTGTCTCCCAACTGTTTACAGTCCCGGGGACAGTTGGCGTTTACAGGTGTAGCTAATAAGTGAAACGTACGGTACGTCCTACGTTTAGCTCTCATTCACGTGGTTGTCCCACCTCATGGCTGTTTCGTCTTTTCTCGTTGAACATGTATAATAGCAAAGCTAGGTAAGACCCTTTCACTAGGAAAAATACTGCATTGTGCTTCAGATCGCATCCGCGTTTTCGTGACTCGTCCGTCTGTGTTGCCACAGCGAAATAAAATATTTTCGAAATAGGGGTCATCAAAGTATTGCTAAACAAGTCGGGCACGCCGCTTCGTAGCCTACTACGTAGCATTTTCTCGCACTTGTTCTTAAAAACACGAAAAATGTTTTAGCTCTTGGAATATTAAATCTCATCTTTTAAATTCAACCAGGCTTTGCCTAAAGCATCTATACGGTAAATTTCAACCCGATCCGTTTTTTTTTATGCGGCCACCAGTTTGTGGACAACGTTCAATTTACATTGCAGAACATGTTCTAAATGTTCCACTTTTTGGAACATTCAACCGTAGTCGCCCTTGTTTGAACATGGCTGAGGCCTGGAGACAAGGTATCTACAATAAAAATTTCAGCCCGATCCGTTGCTTCTTGCGCCTGCTATCGCGCGGAAGACGACAGACGAAGGTAATCGCATTAGCCCCACTATGTGATGTGTAGTGAGCTAATAACAATTCATATATATTCATGTTCTTTAAGCTTGCCGCAGCCACGTAATCTTACTATCACAAAACGGAGTCTGCGTAACTGTCTTGCGGTCATTTTTATGTCGGCGTTCTTCGAAAGACGACTTCAGCTGAGCAGGCTTTATGAAATCCAGCTGAAATTACCCATCGCATGTGTACTTTAAAAAATACTAAAAATGCTAGCAGTAACCAGCTGCATTTATGCCTTTATTCATAGCATGTGCCAATGACGTAATTTTATTTAAAATTCCGCTGCTTATTTCTCAGAAAACAGTGCAATTAAGTTCGAGCACATGCGGTTCAGAATGATGTCTCTATTGACGAATCACCACTGACGGCTTTGGTCCCGTCGAAATCCCTTGCAGATTTGCGTCAGCCGGTCCACCAGAATATCCTGGAGCCGGAGCGCTTGCGGGCTCCCCAGTGCCTGGACCCGCCGGTTTTGGTTTTCCACCTTCGCCGGGTTTTGGAAACGGCGGAACGCCCTTAGCCGGACACGGGCAATAGTTTGCGTCCTAAAAAGGTAGTGAAGATGAATACGCTTTGTCAAAACTATGGTGACAAGAAATTCTCACATTTCCGGGAGCTCCACGCGGTCCTTGTGGTCCCTTAACACAAAATGGAACGTATAAAAATCTGAAAGCTAACCAGATAAATTTGCAGTACTGCACCCACCTGGTCGCCAGGCTTTCCGTCGTTTCCTAAAAAATTCTGTATTTTATATTCGGCTTTTCAGCTGAAAGATTTGGCATGGAAAGCTAACCTTTGAGTCCAGGAAGGCCAACTGGTCCAGGGCCGCCAGGCTTTCCAGGTCCACCATCTGGTGGTCCTGCTGGTCCCTAAAAGGTCATATCATTTATAACAGTGTTTTCATTTATCGGAGTTAAGCTTACAGCTGGTCCGTCCGGTCCTGGTACTCCAGGAGGTCCTATAAATTACGAAAATTGAAATTTTCTGCTAAAAGTTTCCCGACATTGCACACAGAAACAATACCTTTTGGCCCAGGCTTTCCTTTGCCTCCGCGCGCTGTAAGAAAATTAGATGATCAATGAGAATCACCGCCGGGAAAGACACCTGCCAAAATCTCACCGTCGCGTCCAGGACGTCCCGGCTTTCCAGGCTTGCCCACTTCACCAGGTGCGCCCTTATCGCCTAAAGTAGAAGGTCATTTTTCTCGTCTGAATCTTTTACGAGGGTTAAATACGCACTGTCTTACCGACAGGTCCTTTGCCTCCGGGAGCTAAAGTAAAAGCGCCAATTTTTCTGTTACAATTTCTACCTGATTTCGACTACGTCAGACTTACTTGCAGATTTTCCGCTCGGACCACTTGGACCAGCAGGGCCAGCGTTTCCAGCAGGTCCTGGTCTACAAAATTGATACGTTTAAGAATTGTTCGGCAGAAAACTAAAACTAGGAAATAAAATCACGCACGGTCCTTTCGGCCCGGGAGGGCCAGGCGGTCCTGGTGGACATGTTAAGCACGGCATTTTGACGTCCTGGACAAATTGAAAGTTGAACCCGTATCACCGAGTTCATTGCTGTAACAATTCGTACCGCTTCAGCATCTGCATTCTCCGCCGTCTTCCCGTCGATACCAGGGACTATAGAGAACGACAGTCGATTAGTTGCAAAAAATCAGTTATCAACGATGAAAATAGTAATGTACTTCCGTCAGGTCCGGGAATTCCATCTTGACCTAAAAACCACCAGGTTTATTCCCAACTAATGACAAAATCCCCAACGTTACCTGCCGGTCCTGGTGGCCCCTAAAATAAAAGTCATCAAATATAAAGTGAAACGTTTTCTGTTAGATTTTGGTTACCGGAGGTCCGGCAGGGCACTTATTCTCCGATTGAGCTTGACATTCTAAAAATCACATGGTTTTAACTTTTGGAAAATTTTAATTTGTTTTACTTTCGGCTATTACTCACTGCAATTAGGATTTTGTTTCGAGGGCACAACAGCTGGTTCAAGCGTATTAACTGCTGGCAGTATGCCCGCACTGCCCGTTGTTCCAACACCTAGCACTGGTGTGCTAGACTGTATTGGCTGTATTGGCGCTTAAAATGAAACCACATGTAGCAACTGCGTTGAATTTTAAAAGCATTTACTTGAACCAGGGATCGACGATCCTCCGATCGGCGGCGGTGGCTGTGTTAGTACGCTTTGCGATGGATTCACCGGTTGCGGTGACGGTGGTTGCGACGACTGCAGCGGCCCGTTATAGCCACTGCTGGATGACGGGATTGGCGGCGGCGGAGGCGAAGAAAGTGGCGGATTGTACGGACCAGACGATGGAACGACAGGGGGCGGCGGAGGCGAATTGCCGTAGGCTTGTCGTGCGTATCGATTTCCATTCTTCATCGGTTGTTCCAGTAGCATCATGTCTTTCCAGATTTCGTCTGATAGTACCTGTGTCGAGAGCAAGAGAAGAAGCTGAGTTTATTTCAAACTAAAAGTAGGTAAATACAGTTGTAGAAAAGATGAAATAAATGTAACCATACTTGACTTCGTTAGTTTCACTGCTTTGTAAAGGCAACTTTTTCGGCATTCACTTTCAGACAAAAATACAGCATATTCTGCTTCAAGCTCGCCGTCCTTTGTTTGGAGTAAAATATTATTCATTTTCAAACCGTGTAAAACGATTTAGACTAATGGTTCTCGGGAAATACTCGGTATTCGGTTAACATGGAAGAAAATTTTTATAAAATCTTTAAAAAGTTTGAAAATTAAAATAATTGAACTTAACGTAATTTTTGAATCGTACAGAAGTTTTCGAATTTGGCCGAGCGCTAGAAGGATTTCCGTGCATTTTCTAGTGTTTAAATAGAGCTACAATAGATTGAATTAATCTTAGACGTCAATTCCTCTGAACGAATTTTTGTTAATGCATTTTTTAGAAAAGCAAACCCAAGAAATATCGCACCAAACCTTGAAGTTTCCCATCTCGGTGTCCAGCTCCAGCCAAATGTCTTGAATCTCGAGATACAACATCGGTACGCAGATGAAGCAAGAAACTAGCGCTATCGTCCCAAACGACGCTGCGGCTGTTGTCGCAAAGCGCGGATTGTCTAAAGTCGCCATCGTGATCGTCGCTGTCGTGTAAACTTGGATTGAATGGTCGACCGTCGAGTGCGCCGTCACCGTTTGTTTCGATCATTTTTATATATTCACAGGCTGAATAGTATGTCGCTGAGGGCACATGTTACAAATGAGCTGCCATTATCATTAGGGTAGCCGAGAAAAATTCAACGCGCGCAAAAACCACAGGTAATCAGCGGGATGCAATAGGACGACACAGTTTCCGCTCCTTTTTTAAGATGCGGATATTTTTATCCGTTCGTCGCGACGTCGTTGTGCGTTCGTCTCTTCAGAAGGTGTGATTAATAGCTGTTCACTTTTTCCGTCCGCCAAGCGTGATGTTCTCTCAGCGACGGTTTAATGACGTTTTGTTCACTTTTGCGCTCCGCCACACTGTCGACATTTCGATTTATTTTGATTGAAGATTTGACCCTGATGTTCGAATTTAATGCTGAGTCTGCTCAGTCGGCGGCACATTTTTTTAGTCAATTGGGCAATTGAACTTGGTTTATGCGCCGTCCTTTTTAAAATTAAGATTTTTTATGTGGTGCAAATTCGTAGAGCGCCACCGGCGTAATGTTGCGACGAAGTTTTTCATATTTGCTGGTCGTTTACATATGCGAGAAATAAGCACTTCAGACCTACGGTTTTTGTTTGTCTGCAAATTAACCAGAAAACAAGTCGGATGTGCCGATTCTAGAGGCCCACTGACTCACAGGCAGACTCACAAGTGACCACGTATCTATCTTATCTTACGCGCTGCGCGCTGCAGAACGTGTGAAAGGGTGCG
The DNA here is from genome assembly GCA_034691745.1 of Prismatolaimus dolichurus. Taxonomy (NCBI): domain Eukaryota; kingdom Metazoa; phylum Nematoda; class Enoplea; order Triplonchida; family Prismatolaimidae; genus Prismatolaimus; species Prismatolaimus dolichurus. The sequence goes on from JAQGBB010000169.1 coordinate 23,667, forward strand.
TAAAAGTGCAAAGTCGAAAAACTGGCCCACACCTGGCTCTGATTAGGTCAGGTTGGGTGCGGGTCGACTTGAAATTTCCCGTCCGGGTCCGCTCCGGGCGGGACTACTGGACAGATCTCTAGTTCCTATCTGTATCAAACACACACGAATATACGTTTGACAAACCCGCACGAGTTCGACAGCGCTCTCACAGATTGCTCAGAAGACGTGTTTTGCAGTACGGAAAGCCTACGGGCAACAGCTAGGGCACAAATGTGGAAACGAAAAACAGCGCAATTTGGCAAGACAGGTCAGCGGGAAGTATAACTTACAAAGCAGTTCGACAATGGCACGAGCCGATTCAAGCGCTTAGTTTGCATTGGATTAAATTTTGAAACAACAGTAAAAACACTATTTACACTGTAAGCTTCTCGTGGAGTGTTAATTGTGCGCTAGCCAGGAAGCGTGCTCGTATGACAACGGTACACTTTTGGCTGCACTATCAGGGCCATCCTTGAATAACAAACAGCATTCTAATGCAACAGCTTCGCCGTAGATCAGCTGTTGCACGACATAGTAGAACATATTGTGACTCAATGTAAAGATTATGCCAATAATATCTAATACATCTATGCGAGAACGAACGACGCGCCTGCTGGCAACAGACATGTGTAAAAGATAGGAGCGTGCTTGCGTTATGGTTGTGATTGGTTGGCTGGATTGAGGGCTTCTACGTAAACGTGCTCTGATTGCGCGTCGCAGCGAGCAAAGCGCCACGTTTCGCCTGGCGAGCGTTGCGTGAAACTCAGAGACTATATCGTTTTGGTCGTTTGCTCAGTTGCGCTGGGGCTGTCGTGAACAAC
>JAQGBB010000170.1:0-24412 GCA_034691745.1 Prismatolaimus dolichurus
TTCATTGTGCGCGCAAGCCGGTTTTTGTCGGCTTGCGCGCACAAGAAAATGTTAGGCATGTTGTGAAAAAAGTTATATGTGTAATAAAAAGTGACGTAAGGAAGTCAGGGGAGCAGAGGTGCCGAAAATCATTGACGTCATTAGTGTGCGGTCCCAAACGAAAAGAAGAATAGTTCTTTGGGTCACAGGCTGAAACGGAAAATTTAGAATCAGACCACAAACCGCATTACTTTCAGATCCTCGTAGTGGACCCACAGAACGTCGTCGTCCTCGCGATGCGGAAACCAGCTAAGCAGCCACTCGTGATAGGTGCCAGCCGACTTCCACATTGCGGACTTGAGGAAACGCTGGAGCCCGGCGGCGTCGAGGTCCTCGTCGGCGCCGCCAAAGAAGCGCACCTCGAACTTCGCCGTTGACCACATTGTGTCCAGCGGGTCACGGATGATGGCAACATATTTTACACCCTTCCCTTTTGGTCGCCACGCGTAGCAGTCGTGATTCTTGAAGATGCGTGGTCTTTGCGGTTGCACGGGCGTGTCAGGGTCGAACGAAGGCAATACCTCAAAATAGCATCAGACAGTCTGCGAAATTTTATCAATCAAATCGAAACATTAAAAAAGAATTTTCTGAGTCAAAGGGTTTGAAATCGAATACACTTCTTGTCAAATCTAGTCGAATATTTTGCTGTAGAACAACCACTCTGCGGATCAAAGTGCACAATGCCGAGAACGCCTTTGGCGGAAGGAAATGTTCCAAATTTTTAACACGTCAAGCGAAAATCCTTGCTTGGACATCTTTTTTTACGACTTTTTTTGCGAAAAAATTGAAATGTTCAGACTTGGATGCTATTTTTTGAAATGTCCGATGAAATCAAGTGTGAAATCGATTCGAAATTCGATTCGACCCCAGAAGACGTCGGACGCTACCTCAAAATGCCACGGGATATACTTTGTGACGTTGTAGACGTCAGTGAACGATTCGTCGCCGTTCGTGCGCAGCTGGTGGAGAAGCTGTTGCATCCACGTAGTGCCGACTTTGATCCAGCCGGCGACGACGACGTCGCCGGCGCCGAGCTCGACGTTGATAAGCGGGCGAGCGAGCTTCGTCTGTAGCGCATCCTCCGAGGGCTCGTTGTAGAGCTTCTCGAAGCGACGCCAGAAAGCGTCAGCCATTTCGTTGCAGACGCAAGACTGTAAGCTTCTCTGTACGGGTATGTGTTCGCAATGTTCGTTCGCATTCACCTAGTCTGTATGCACAGAAATCGCTGATAACGCTTTTTAAAACATATTAAGAAGCCAGCTAGAGGGACCGTACATTTATGACGTCACCTATTTGTTCGGCTCTTCTCTCCCATCCCTACCCAACATAACATCACATCTGGTGACATATGATCGGTACTAGTCGAACGTTTTTGGGGTTTGCGACGGAGGCGACCTTCTTTCACTCTGCGCCGATCCATATGTCGTTGGCTCGACTGCGTTATTAAGCCCACGTACAAACGTAGGACTTTTGAGGGAAAGACAATGGGAAGAGACCCTTAGTAACGTCAGCGAAAGGGCGCGCAAGTGCGAATACTTGAGTAGTAGAGCCGCTCTGACAGACGATGTCCTTCGAAGAGTGCACATCAAACTCGTCAACTTAAATAGCGTAGGAAGCACATAAAATAGGCTCACATTTTGCACCTCGAAATCAGCAAAGCCGAAAAAGCGCATTCTGTTGTCCACCAAACTCGCTAGAATTCACGTGCACATTTGAAAGCAACCGATTGTTGCAGGAGAACAGCGCTATCGATTCTTCGAACAATATTCATTTTTCAAAATATGTTTTGCACAAACATACGTTAGAACGTGGCTTAGAACATGTTCGAGGAAACACAAATGTTCTTTGGAACACTTGCGGAACATGCCAAAATACTTGTCTCACCACAAGCTAACTTTGAATTCGTGGGGGCCGGGGGAGAGGAGCGTTTGGAGCGGCGTTCGCTAGGGGAGCCGATCAGAGCGAAAAATTAGCATTCCCTTGTTTTGTGCTACGCGCGCCACAAAATGCAAAACTGCGTCAGTGGTTGAGTGTTAAAAAGCCGCTCACTGACAGCTGATGACCTTCTGACAGTCAGCGCCCGCTTCTTCTTGTTTCAAACACATTGGAAGCTCGGAAATATTGACCGTAACATGCACACTCGAATCACTTGATTAAAAATGAACCGAAAAAGTTTGTCTAAAAATCAATTTTTTTGACTTGTTCTAAAATTTAGCTAAAACTTGAGGGTTTCTTACCAATTTACCTAAAAATCGCGGGTTTGTTATTTTCCCCCAAAAATCAGGGTTTTCGGGCTGGACCCGGACCCGATGTTTTTTTAACTAAAAAAGCGGGTCCGGGTCTGGACAAAAAATCCGGGTCCGACGGGTCTGAAAACCGGGTCCGGGTCCGGACCCGCCGGTCGCTAACGTATATGTGTATGCTCGAGTCGTCAAACTGCTGGGAACGTCTCCCGACGGCCCCGGCTCCCTCGCGGACTAGAGTTATCTGCAGTTATCTGTGTCCGCTATGAGACGCTGGAATGCATGAATGTTCCCAGACGTTCCAGAAGATTGTTTCGATTCAAGCTTACACATGTGCCCTTCGTCAACATGGCAGGACGGCGCGTCCGGGCCAGCTGGCGGGCATTAAAGCTGCGCAGATTGGCGCCATCGCCCACCCGACAGACGTACACGTAGGTAGGTACTATTGCTTGGACCAATTATCACTATCGGTAAAAATCGCTCCTGAGAATGCTCACGTTTAAGTGGCCACGGTTTGGGTTAAGATTTTGCTCAAGCAATCATAATCTGCGCCCGCGAACAAACCCATAGTCATTAGTCGTGGCCTTCTATCGACGCTGTTAATTTGGCGAAGCCGTTAATTTGTTTACCTCTGGCGCCATGGTTTAGTCTTTTCGACGCTGCGTAGACGCATCTTGAGAATCTACACGACTGCAGCATGAGACGGCAAATACATACTGTCTGCCGAAAGGGTTAACGATAATTTTTCAAACTGGACACCGAGTTGCGCGCTCACGTGCAACATTGATGGATTTCAAGTTTTTTACTGTTTGGATTCCAAAATTCGTTCATACCAAGGGCCTTTAGTGTTTTGCAATTGTTTTAACAGTTTTATTGTTGAGTTTTCCCGAGCGACGAAATTTGATCCGTTTGAGCTGGCAGTTCTTTCTCGCCTCCTCTAGTCATTCCGAACTCGAAGGCTTATCCGTGCCCTTCTACTCTTTAGGTTTCAGCTTCTATCGCAAAGTATCACACCGGCAAATATGCCCATCTCGAGTCGCGGCTTCCTCTTCAAGTCTCATCTCGCCGAGTATCGCGCAATCGCAACGTCTACCCTTCCGAAGTTCGTGCCGATGCTCTGCAATCACTGCCACAAGGATGAGCGACTTGTGCCGTTCAAGCGCTGCAGCGCTTGCCACTTCATCTACTACTGCGATCGCGCGTGTCAGCTCGCCGCTTGGAACGAGCACAAGGTACGTAAGAACTCTCGTGTGTTAGCTTATTTGGGCTATAATGTGTATAAAATCCAACTGAATGTCAGTGGGGTTGAGAGATACCTCCTGAGAAGCTCTTCTCTTTCTCCTTCAAAGGTCGAATGCCCGTTCCTGACGAACAAGTTCGGCAAGTGGTCGAAGATCGACGACGCCAACGTTTCCGGCTACTCGTTCCTCTTTCGGCTTCTCCTCAAGCGCGATTCGGGCGAGCTGCAAGCCGAGCGCGCCAAGTACCCGCATCCACGCGGCTATCCGAAGGAGGATGGTCCTCTGTACGCACGTGGCATCGACGACGCGCAGCTGCAGCTCATCAAGGCGGCCGTCGAGCACCTCTACGGGAAGACCGTTGACTCGGCCGTCTTCGACGAGCTTTGCGGCGAGCTGAAGAAGGTGAAGGCGACGGAGACGGAGACGCAGTTCTTCAAGCGCGTCGGCAATGCAGACGATACGCCGCCGCGAGTTGGCACCGGCTTTGCGCTCACGCTCGGATCGGCGGCGTTGCAGCACGCGTGTCGACCGAATGTTCACACCTACTTCGACACCGAGAACGTCCTCTGCGTTCTACCGTTGCCGACGCGAGAATGGAAGCCGTCCGTAGACGCAAAGCACAACCCGACGGCAGTTCGAATCGCGCGGGCTGACGAGATGACTACGAAAGGTATCTAAGAAATAGAGTGCAGAGCTTTTGTAACTCAACACCTTCGGCCAGCCGCCAACCCTTGGGTCATCCCACGTGACGTCATGTGCATGTTCCCCAAGTAGCAAATTAGCCTAGAGGGCTTGGACTGTCTGACTGCGTTATTTTTTACCAGTCTGCGCGTGACGTCATATTTGCGGTTCAGTTTTCACGTGACGTTTTCGTTATCATTTATGTAAAGGGTCCGTCAAAAGTGGACAGGAGTGACCTTGTTCAGACTGCATACGTTGTTATACATAAAAACATAAAGCGCGTGGCTGGACATTATGTAATGTCCTATTGTTTAAAGTTCATACTCTCTCATTGCTATCGATAGTCTCGATACGTTTCCTGTCAACTTTTTCCGGGCGCTTTAGAATTGTTGTAGGCGTCCGACGTTTTGAGGTCCAGCGCTCGGGCGTCATCAATCACTCGTGCGATTGCGAGCGATGCGTCGATCCAGCCGACGATCTGCTCTCCGCCATTCGCTGCAACTGCGGTGAATCGATTCCGATCGACGACACCTCGTTTCGTCGTTCAGCAACAGCACGATTTCGTCATCTCTCGATGCCGACGCGCAAACGGCTCGCGCGAATCGTTCCCACACTGCCGACCTTGCTCACCGCGAAGCCAGAAGAAGAGTGGGAGTACTTCAGCGACGAGTACAAATCGTTCATGCTCGTCTGCCCAAAATGCCGTGTCAAGCAGTCAGCGGAGTCGATCGAATTCTCCCTCGCGATGATGAGCGCCATCGCGCTCCTCGCCGACGCCGGATGGACGCCGCTCATCGCCGGCGGCAATACGATGAAGTCGGTCGACGCTCTACGTGCATTCGATCGCGAGTGTTCGAAGGTGCTTCCCGACTGCAATCTCTATACGGCACTCTGGAACGAGATGTTCTCACGCATCCCACTCCCGTCTGTCGATCAGTGTGCACGTCTTCGCAAGTGCTGGGCGATCGTCGAGCGGTGCATCCCGTTCGGTCACATGCGTCGCTTCGACTACGCGATTCCGCTCTGCCATGCGCTGCTCGCGAGTGGCTGCTTTGACGAGGTGGCGACGCTCTTCGACGAACTGCGCCGATCGGCGGAGGTCTACTACGGATTCGGAAAGTCGATTCCGTTCTTTGATCGTCTTCTCTACTTCGATGAGTGTATTCGAGAGCGACGCGCTGCTGACGATCTCGTGATGTACGAGCGCGGGACGATGGGGCCGATGACCTACTCGACGGGGCGAAGTCATGGGCTTGGTCTCGAGTGAGAAGCGAAGCTGAGCGGGAGCAATGAGGGGCTCGCAGGCTTCATTGGTTGCGGATGAACAGACATTGCGGACTTCGATGACTGGTCATTGACTGTTTCGACCAAGCTATCTATAACGACCCTGAGTGACGATGAAGACTTGGTGTTGCTTGTTTTACATAAAACATAGCATTTGTTTTGCTCACTTTAGCTTACTTTTTTACTAATTTACATACGCGGGACGCTAATCTGCATGTTCCGAGCACGACCTTGTGTGGGATAGGTATGTTGACGTGGGACACATTTTGACCTCAATATGACTTACTGCATACCTGTACTTTTTCTTGATGCTTTTATACGCAGTAATAAAATCGAACTTTTTTAGCAGCAAGCCGAAGAGTTCACTTTCGTGATAGCTAAAAATCTGCTCCTTAATATTCACTTCATGAGTCATGCACCATACAAAATTGTACTGAAGCACCACATGTTGTGCCCGAATTATGTTTTTGCACTTACTCATGACTAGTTGAGTGCCAGCTTCTCAAGGATCCGGATAGCAGCGTTTGCGTTTAACGTGACTGAGTGCAAAGAGCAAACGTCAAAATCATTAATCAAAAGGCAAACAAATAGGTCGAGAACAGACTCGGAACCACTATAAAACAACTACTGCGACGTGTCCGAGTGTACATATTCTTATTTCCTCTAGGCTAGAAACAGTTTGAAAACTACAATACGTGGCGGCTAATTAGTAACATTCATCAACGCACTGGCACAACGAGTTAATACAACCCTACAGTCAACAGGCTCAGGCTATAAAACAGTTGCTTCCTGGTGCACCAAAACATTTGCCCGTCGCTTCAGCGACTGCTAAAAGCGTCTGTATCCGTGCGACCTCTTTATCTCATCCAGTGACTAACAAAAGATGTTAAAAAATCTACGCACCGCAGGGACCTTTCGCATATCAGCCTCGCGCTCTATCACTCTGCCACAGTCCCAAGCCGTGTTCAGTTTCCGAAAATTGCGTGCTGTCTACAGCAGCAACGTTGAACGCGAAAATTTGATCCCTTCAAAGTTCCAGCACGCGCCAGAGCGCGCAACACTATTATTGAGCAATACGAACAGGCACTCACTCGTGCCCACACGCGGACGCACGCACAGCACAGGGAAGATTTGTGCTTTTAATGCGCGATCTTAAAGGGCCCGATGAAACAGTAAAGCCGCAGGTTTCGCCATAACTGCTCCTGCGCTGGTGGGATTAGTGCATTTATATTTATGACGTCAAGTAAGAAAATCGACTTTCGAAACCCTCCTCTACGTCACGTGTGTTATCCATATGTACTGCGGGTAATACTCTTCCCCTCCAAAAATTGACGTCATAAATGCATAGCCTGAATTTCTGACCAAGCAGCGATGCGCGGACACTCCTATGCTTTGCACTATCTGTTGTTCAGAGCAGAGAAACTTTTCAGTAGAGAGTAAATTCTTTGATTATTTTCTGTGTAGCTTGCTCGTCGAAAAGCAACATACCTATAAATCTGCGAGTTAATTTTCTCGCTTATCACAGGTCTTCCTCTAGCAAAGTCGTGTCACACCATGGGTCCAGCTTTGAGCCACAGTTTCATGCTTTTATCCACAATAGGGCAGCGCAGGATTTGCTCGAAACCCTAAACTCGGTTTCCACTTTCCGACCTCTGAACAGGTCGATTAGATAGATAAAGCAAACGTATCATCGATATGTACAATGTAGCTTATTTTGGAAGCGAAGCAGTGGCAACTCGAAAGCCCATTACTTGAGTTCCGGTGTTCCACTCAGAGCGTTCCTCTCATATGTTTGCGGCACGCTTCCTGCCTATGAATTAGGCGAACGCCCGATAACCGAAAAATGGTTTCCACGAAAAAAATCCGGAACGTAGCCGTAGAGGAATTCGGCGAAGAGTCGAGCATTCACGGCGTTCGCTTCATCTTCTGCGATCGCCATCGTCGAAAGAGAGCCCTCTGCTTCGTCTGGACGTTCGTCGTGCTCGTCTGCACCGCCGCGAGCGTCTGGTACGTTGGTACGAGCATGTATGAGTACTACCAGTTTGGCGTCAAAACGACAACGTCGACGGAGGAAGCGAAAGGTTTCCACTTCCCGGCCCTCACCTTCCTCAATGAGAACAGACTTCGCAAGTCCGCCGCGTCGGGGAGCAAGCTGTTGCTCGCAAGTACAGTCGCAACCCATGCGAATCATCCGGACGACATACCCGAGCTAACGAACGTTACATTTGGTGTATGCTACAATCGGTCGAGGAACGATACCTTCACGCGTGAACTTGAACGCGGCTACGAGGTTTGGCGGCAAAGAGGCTTCATCGCCCTCGCTTCCTTCGTCGCTCCGGATAGCTTCTCCGATGTTCGAAAATGCTGGTGGAGAGACAAATCGATTGATTGTTCGCGGCTTTTTCTCAACCACATGTGCGACAGTGGATGGTGCTTCACGTTCAATCCGCACAGGGACGTCATTGAGGAGAACGAACTCGGAAAGCATCGGGACGCGACAGCCTACGGCGTTGACTACAACTATACGAATTTCAAGCTGGACGTGGCCGGACCCGGAAGCGCGCTGCGGCTCTTGATCAACGTCAATCAGGATGATTATTGTGTAACGACACGACCAATGGCAGGGTACAAGGTGAGACTGCTTCTTTCCTTACTACTACCTTGTATGTATGCCCAATAGCACTACTCGCGATAGTAGACACAAATTTTCGAAATTGAATCGAGATCTTGCAAACCTGCAAAATTCTCAAAGAACCGAGTTGTATCAACTGCGAATCAAATCAAAACACACTTTCTTAAGTTCTGTATACACTCAGCTTGTCTCCATGTCCACACTTTTTCTGTCCACTTGTGCAGTATATTTTCATGCGATTTTTTACAGCCCTTTTATCGATTTTTACCGCTTTTACGCACTTTTTACATGTGGACAGGGAGATAAGTAGACAAGAAAAACTGAGAGTATTAGGCCCATCAAAGTGCAATTTACCAATATTTGTTCGGCGGAACGGGAGCTCGAGAAACGGAAGCCCCTGAACAAATCCAATTTTTGGACAACAACTGTTGTAGATAGGTGGTTTATGAATTTTGGAACGAATGCAGGGAACGAATGCGAGAACGGCTCCTGATTGGCTGTCGCACAGCGCGCTCAAACCCATTGACCGTCGCCGGCGGCTCTGATGTTCAACCAGGATAGTTGCCTCAATTTGGGCATACCTACTTTATTATTGTTACTAACTAGCTGCAGCCTGCGAAGCACCGACTCATAACCCACACATGTTTCACGAGACAAGCATGCGCATTTTTTTTGTTTTAAATACAACGATGAGAAAGCTGCCTAATCACCAGCTGCTCTTCAGGGTTCCTCGCCCGAACCTTGGCGACAACCTCTGACCAAGCTACGTCGGCTTCGTGTTTCTTCGTGACAGTGCCAGCCTCGAACGCGTAGATGATTGGATATTCTGCGACGACTAAGATAATAGCTTCCTTGAAGAGAGATTGGCGTCTGTTGCGTTCTGCAGGCAGCGCCGGATCGACATCGCCCTCTTCGGCCGTCGCCTCTTTCGGCTGCTCGACCGCCTTCGGCCGCCTCGCTCGTTTCTTTCTTTCCCTCGCCCCTTTTGGCTGCTCCAACGAGTTTTCTGCGAGCTAAGCTGAATCATCTGACTGCATCTTTCAGACCACCAAGAAGCGAAATCAACGACTGGACGAGCTGAATGAAATGAAGCTAAAAGCGAAGGACACAAGCTGCAATGATAAAAACGAGAGGTCTTAAAAAATGCTTCGTCTCATCCGCAAAACTGCAAAAACAACGTCCGCAAAGACCGTTTTCGCAAAAAGTGTGAACAGAAAAATTCTTCGCTCGAAAATGAGAAAAGAACCTTCTGTGCAAAAGAGAAAACGCAGTGCAAGTTTAGCTGTCAGCTACTGAATAAGGTTGGCAAAATGGGCCCCCGCCTTAATGGGGAAAATTTTTAAAAAATCTTGAAATTTTTTTCGAAAACTTTTTCAAGTTTTTCTCAAAATTCCATTATTTTTGAGCAAGCAGCGTGACCAAATCGTTCTGTTCACCAGGGCGTACAATTTAGCACTTGCATATTAGCTCGGTTTCGGCCTGAAAATTTTTTTTGCCTCAAAATGGGCCCCATGGGAATGGGGGGAGCAAAATTTTTGCCCCCCCCCCCCAAACGCCAACCCTATACTGAACGAAGAAAAGAATAGTTTTCAACGGAGATGCGCAAAGTTCGCGCCAAGCGAAAAGTTGGTGGCAAACCGCATCACGTGACACGGAGAGCCAATTAGAACCTGTTGCGTGCAGGCAGAACAAATGCTCGATTGGGTAAACGAAAATGGAGAAACACAAGTTTGTTTTTTGACAACTGTTCTGGTTTGTGAACCTAGAAAAAAATGTCCGGAACAGATTGGAAACAGTTTTCTGCGCATTTGTTCCGTTCCGCGCACATTGGTAAACTGCATTTAAAATTATGCAAACCAAGTCGAACTCATTTGAACCGACTCCGAATCGACACCTGGAAAAATCTAAAATCTTATGTTCTTCTTCCAGGTGTTGGTCCACGACAACCAGATTCAGCCACTGTACCAGTTCGAAAATCCCATTCTCTTCACGCCAGGCTTCGACACACGCGTTGCCATTCGGCTCAACAAGTTCACGAAGAAGACCGAAAGCATCGGTCGCTGTGTCAGCTTTCGCTATCTTTATCTCCAACCGGCGGCGACGGTCTACTTTCGCGAGGCGTGTTATCTCCAGTGCATTACCGAGCAGATCATTCGCACATGCAGCTGCTTTCCCCAGTATGCACCGAGTGGTTCAGCACTCGTGCGCACACAGCTGCTCAACGGATCCATGCATCTCTGCTGGGAGATCGACGACGTGATGTGCCAACATGCGCAGGAGAGGCGCTTCCTCGAGACAGGCTTCGGCGCCCTCTGCAACGATCAATGTGATCCACCGTGCGACGAGATCAAGTACTCGTCGCACACGTCCTCGGCACAGTTTCCGCCATCTCATCTCGGCGAAGTTTTTGCCCGCTCCTACGGTTTTGCGAGCGTCGAGAGCTTTCGCCGAAATTACCTCATGGTCGAATTCTACGTCGAGTCGCTTCTGATACCGACGATCGAGGAGGTGCAGGAAATGGAAATCAATGATCTCATTTCGAGTTTGGGTGGAATAGTCGGCTTCTATTTGGGTATGCACACGGGGCAGATTATTGAGTTTTTAGCTTAGATGATCGATTTGTTCTTGCAGGCATGTCCATTATGAGTATGCTTGAAGTTCTCCAAATCTTATTCTTTCTCGCCTTTCCGAGGCTCGCGCAAATATCCTCCTCCGAGCCGATTCGACCGAAACGGCGACAGGAAATTGTGAAGCAAAGAAAGGCGCTGGTTACGTCCGGCAGGCGGCCGACGACGATTAGGTCGCTCAGCCAGGCATTGAATGGCCAATATACGCCAACCGATCACAATGGACAGCGGTGGTACTTCGGCAACTATGGGCTATACTATTGAACACAGTCCACCAAAGATCCGCTCACGTAGGACTTCATAGGACTGAAGACCGCGGAGAAAAAATGGGAAGCAATGGTAGGGAAAGACGAGAAAAAAGCGAAAGGAAAGAGCGGGAGAGAGGAGAGCAGAGGAGGAAAGGCAAGATTGTGTTGCGCAATCTCTTTACTCTAGCGAAAGTGACATGATAAAGAGGAGCAAAAGGAAAGAAAAGGAAAATGAGCACATACAAGCATTTAACGTATGAAAGGTTAGCTGCGCTCTTAGCTGAAAGGTTCCGAGGCGCTCTGAGGGCTTGCATTTTTGTCGCGAAGACCGCGCACTTTTAGAGGGGTCGCCGGTTCAGTCCTATAGCCGGTTTTGCGTCAGCGGATCTCTGCCGTCCAAAGTGCGGGATTTTTAAAGATTTTTTTCTTGCTGCAAAAGGAACATTTGCGTATTTTTTTGTTTCGTTGCATCTTGCGTGTAGTCATATGCGCGCATATGTGCAAAGGTTATTGCCAATTTTTTGTCCACCGATCGAGGACGCATCTGATATTCGGCAGAGCAGGCACTCTGACAGAGAACCTAAGGCTTTCCACCTTGTGGGCTTTGCATTTTGGTCCATACGTTGCGTTTCCAATAATTCTAATCCGAGAGGTCTAGCGGCCGCGAGCTGGGAAGAGCCGAGGTCCTGAAGAATACAAGCAGGGGAGAGGTACTCTATATACGTGTATAAGTTACCTCAGCTAACAGATTACAGACTACAGCACTTAGCTTTATGTATGCCAAAGCTCAGTGAATACATGCAAACAACGAATGAGTACAGAAAGTTAATACGCATGCCACAAGGAGTGCTTCAGTTCATCGCCGTTTGTAGTGGAGAATCGGCTGGTTGAGGCTGTTGCGACACCTTGCGTGTCACTCCGAATCGACGAGTGCAACGATAAAAACTTCCAAGCCATGTGAGAAACCAGCGTCCATCTGCTCCGATACAGTTGCGGCGCATCCGCATCTCGGCGAAGTTGTGCAACCACTTTTTAGCTTGCAGAAGAACTCGCAGTAGGCTTCGTCGAACCTGGCAGCACTTGCACCTGCACTGATCATTCCCTCTCGCACTTGCACTGGCATCTGTCTCTCCGTCGTCGCGAAATATGTGGCGTTCTAAGCTTCGATTCGTGCGCGATTACAAATATGCTTACCCATATATAAAACGGTCGATTTGATACAAACGAATCGCATTAAAACAGAGAAAACGGTATACCTGTACCTCGCTATCTCATTCAGTATGCGTCCTTCGTTAGCATACCGGTGCAACGCCTCGCGCAGTAGAGCTTACACATTCAGACAATGAGACAAACCGTTTAGTCGACATACGCTGAAGTTCACAGTCGAATTATGAGACTCGCAGGTCAGAGGAATGAGGTTTCGCAAGTCGCAAGCTTGTGGTCGCACAACATTTTGAGTAATTTAAAATTGTGCAAGCGTTTGAAACTTTTTGATCGCCGGAGTCGACAAATCAATCAATCGTTCAACTCAAAGCAGTCAAAAATTTGTCGTAGCTGCCTCAGAACACGGTACCTGCCACTCCTGATGAATGCCGGTCCAGGTGTTCCAAGCTGGACCAGGGCAATGATTTCCAATTCTTTCTGCTAAAGCGCGGCGACTATATGGGCAAACTGAGATTGAGCCGAGATTCTCCTTTGCGTTCTCGTCTGCTGCTTACTCGGTGTCAGAGTGGCGCTTTGCGCATTTCTTCTCGCTTCAATATAGCTGATGAACCGTAGAGCAAAATGTGAGCTGCGCTGATGGAATGGGTTATTTGCTCTAATGTAAATAACGCATTTTCCCCGTGTGTTTTGTCGCATCCTATTCTCTTCGCTAGTTGTCCGTTTAGTTACGCCGTAGTACGAGAACATTGAAATACTTTTAGCGAATACTCTCCAAGCCTAGCGTAAGGAATTCCAATTGGGCAAGGTTCGGAAGAATTTCCTATGTCAAACATACGTAGACCTGTCAATCATTTGTATCGTTGCTCTGATTTGCTGTCCGTTCAGAACCACAGCTTCGCAGATAAGCCGACCGATGACGTCACCGTTTCGTAGCAGGAGCAGCGCTAAGTCTTTTCCTCGCAGCAGATCCCGTGAACGCGACGCTCGTCTTCAGAGTCCTCGCTGCTCGAAACACTCGGAGCAACAAAGTACAGACGGAGTGCTGTCCGAAATGAAAGTATGAATCGCAAATTGGCTATATCGCGGATACACTAACAAAATAGAACACCGGTTGTGCTGTTGTTTCGAAAAGCTGAACTCTTTGTCCGAAATCTTGAACAACACACTGCAGCCTGGAGAACTAGGGCATTCAAGCTTTCCTAATAGCGACCGCAAAACGTATCGAATTGTATCGAATCGAATCAATTCGGTTCGGTATCGATACGACCTCTGGAAAAATATCGATTCATTTCGATACCGATTTTTGAGAGCCGCGACAAAAATAGTGATTTTCTGAGCATATTTTTAAACGTTTTCTTGGATTTTCAACATTTGTTTGCACACTGTCGCGAAAAACTCGCTTTCTCTTGTAACATGCATGCACGCGTACTCTTTGTGCAGTGAGTGCTACGTGGAAAATTTCACGACTTTACAACGTTTTGTCATTCGATTCGATAAAGAATCGATTCGATAAAGAATCGATTCGATAAAGAATCGATTCGATAAAGAATCGATTCGATAAAGAATCGATTCGATACGTATCGAATTTATTAGATTCGACTTTCAAACTTTTGGAGTCTTTCGATTCGGTTCGAATCGCTACCGAAAATTTCACCGTCGCCATTTCCTAACCGACGTCCAAGGCTCTAAAGGGGTTTCTAAATGCAAAATGTTTGTGTCCATTTCCTATGTTTAAGCCTGTTTAAGGCTATTAAGCAGTTTAAGCTACAAAAGAAGGGTAAAAAATCAGATTTTCCGCCGATGTCTTTAATGGAAGCTTCCCAAAAATGCTTACATTCTAGCGACCTATTTCATTCTGCGACTTGGAACGCCTTCGTATAAATGTTCTCATCGCAAAAGGCATCAAACTTATCAGTGGAAGCAGATTTTTCGACGTTTGTAGAGAGGTTCATGAAGTCCATCGGAGACCAAAGCTCGTGAATTCTCTCGACTCGGACGTGTCAGCTTCGCAGGCGAGTACATTTCTTTAACTAAGTTGACCACTAGTAGCTAGCTGAGGCACTTTATCTGCATTCACTCTCAGTCGGTCACTAGCTACTAGCCTGCTGACGGCCCTTGTGTGCGGAGTGATGGACGGACGATATTTCGGCCCTTTTGCAATTTGCTTGACATACGTCTATTTTCGGTTCTTGCCGCCATTCGAGTTCGGTGATAAATGTTGTAGGGTCGGGAAAACGAGTGGAATCGAATGGCATGGCTGTTTTTCGAAATTGCCTCGATAAACCGGTCAAAACCATAGGCAGGATGCAGTTCGGCTTTCAGCCGTTCCACTTGTTTCAAATTTTAGTATAGCAGAAACCACATTCTTGCGCAGGCTGTTGTGTCATCGAGCCGTACGTTTGCTTCCATTTTGCGCTGAAGTATGCACGTTGTGTGAACTTCCGTGCACGAGTTTCAATCTATTCTAGTCTCAGACAGCGCAAGCCCCTTTGAAGGCACACGAACAAACTTCCTTGCTATTACAGCAGGTTTCAGACGGATGCGCTCCGTTATTGAATAGTGCCTGCAAGTCATCTCCATCCACGAACAGTCGTCGTCGCTCCGGCACGTCGTCAAGCACATATTGACCGCACAGCCGAAGCTAACACAGCCAGCGTTTGAGCAGCAACCGCCGTCGGCGTCACATGCTTGTCCAGGAAGCGTCACTGTAACCGATTAGCTTGCTGAGTTCAGTTGCAGTGCAGTTACGTTGATGGGTATACTTACCGCAGTCACAGCGATTATTTGTGCACTGCGACGAGTTGCAACAGTCGATGCTCGAAAGACACGTTGGCCCACAAGCGCACGTGCCGGAGACACAGTTCTTCGAGCAACAGTCGCCCGCAGCTGTGCAGGCGGCGCCGGGATTTTCGCAATTGAGGTTGGCGAGCTTGCGCTGGCTATGTGCAGTGCATTTGCAGAAGGAGAAGAAAGTGGAATAGCAAAAAAGTCGCCACTTTTAGCAGACGCTCAAGTCGTTGAACTTTGAGAGTAGTCTTTTCAATCTGTTTTTATTTTTCAAAGTATGCTTTTTCGACGTCTGCTATATCGACTGAGCTGAGGTCATCAAGTGGAGAATGAGAATGCGGGAAGCGTGACGCCTTTCTATACTGCACACGTATATAAACGTCATCAAACAAAGCATCAAGTAGACATATCAAAACAAAGTTCTCGCTTTGACACAGAAAGCTTGGAAATACATATACAAAGTCACCTCTGCACTTCGTTTTTATTTCTTCGCGATACCTCACAGTTTGCCGACAAAGTTCAACGGCTGCGTCTTCCTTATAGATCCTTCCGCTAGGATGCGAAACGATCTGATCGCGCAACTAGCATGCTAATAACACGCATTTGGCTCACTTTGTGTTACTTGCTGTTTTGTTTCGTTACATAAGCTCTATGGGTCATCCAATATACACGCAAACGGCTACGACAGGAAACTAGAGTGAGGCCGGCGATAATATTATGTGAGGAAAATTGCCTGTATTTTACACATAAATTTATTTACATTGGGAATGAGGCTAATAAAGTGGAAGACTAATTACTAAAGGAGCCAAACACTAGCACTGCTAGTAAACGCTTCATGTGCACCAGTGGAACACCATGTATGATGTTGTTAGTATGTCGGAAGGATGCCTTGATTGTCACTAAGTGCCACATCTGACAACATTTCTCAGCCGACCGGACATTTGCTAGCGAACGGAAACGACGTTCTATCAGAACTTGGTTAAATATTGAATGCTACTACCTTGCCGTGTCTTCTAAAACTCCAAAAACTCCAACGGGTGAGCTCAAATATCCGGAAATCGGCTAAAAGCCACAAGCATGATCAGTTGCCTTCCAGTCCAATCGCTCTCAGAAAATTCTTAGATTGAAAAATAATGGATCTCCGATTGGGTATGCTAACCAACTTCAGCTATCCGCCACTCGTTTACTCCTGTGGATTGAAGTTTATTTTTGCTTTTGTCGACTGTTTGAAAACTACCGACCCTCACTTTAGCTGCTTCGGACAGATACGCAACTTATGCCCATTTCCCGGAGCCGGCTTAGCGCCCGAAATTCTCGCGCACTTTTTCGACGAGCAGCGCGAAAATCTCAACATCACAATCGAAATATTCGACCAGAAAATTTTATCCTCCGGCTACATCATTCTCGGAAACCTCGTTCAAAATGGAACCGTCGATCTCTGGACAGTGATTGAAGACATGTCGCCGGAACGAGTTGACAAGGGGCACAAATTTACCTTTCCGATCTACACCGCCAGCCTCGGCTTCATACTAACAGAAAACTCACTATACACCGGCCATCCCAGACTCTCCGAGAGGCTCTACAGCGCATTCGCACCCATAAGTGCAGATGTCTGGTTCGCTATCCTTGCAACGTTGGTTGCTTGTGGGCTTCTTTTCTCTCTTATCGAAAAAGCATCTCAATTTTCTAAGCGCCAAACACTATTGAGCAAGTTTAACGACGGTTTTTGGTTCGCATTCTCGTCGTTTGCTGGAAATTCTTTCGACGCCAAATTTCCGGCACAAACATGGCGGTTGCCTTTAATACTCGCTTTACTTTGGGCATTTATCTCGGTTTTACTGCAAAATCTCTACTCCTCAACGATCACATCTAGCCTAGTGCTTCCGGCTAAAATACACAAAAGGTTCTCGACTGCCGCCGAGCTGGGTCAGCTTGTCCTTCATGATGGTTATCGACTCGTTCATTATGGCCACAAAACAGCTTTAGATGAGTTCTACGCTAACTCGAATGATACAAAAGTACAGGATTTTCTCCGAGTTTTACAAACTCCCTCGCAAGTGTCGATAGCAAAGCCGAACGTGGAGAATATTGTCGAGATGCTCCTCTCGGAACCAAAAACGGTATTTATTGCCGATAGCGATACGTGGGGTGCACTCGCGATGAACCATACCCTTTGTGAGCGACTGATATTCCAGCAGGATACGGCGATACCGGACGATTTTTGCTCGTTTTTCGTGAATCCGCATAAAATGTGGCTGAGAGAAAGACTCGCAAGATTTCTTCAAAAATCGGTAATTTCAACGCTTCTGCGAAAGCACAACTACGTCGAAGGCTTATGTAAAAGTGTTTCGCTTTCGGAGAATACAGATGAAATTGATTTGCTTGATTCTAGCGGGATATTGGCTTTGCTCATAATTGGACTTGGCATCTGTTCTTTAGTTTTAACATTGGAAATCTGTTTTCGTAGACTTGGTGAAAAAGAATGCAAAGACAGTGAAATGGCTGGAGGTGAATCAATACTGACTGCGACGACCACGTTTTGATGTGTTTTGGATTTTATGGGCATGAAATGCTGCAAACTTTTTCGAACACACAGTCGAAACAGGTTTGTGAATTGCTTGATTTTTACTTATGAGTCACGTGTAGTTCGCTCACGACTGGCGCAAGATTTCTTGTGTTTACTAATGATGACTGATGATTGACTGTGCCGAACGGTCTGCACTTGTGCAACCAGGCTACTCAATAACGACCTTGAGTGACGATGACAACTTGGCGTCGCTTGTTTTATGCATTTCCTTTGCTCACTTTGCATACTCACTTTAGCTTACTTTTTCGCTAATTTACATACGTGGGACGCTAATCTGCATATTCGTGCATATAAATTGCGTGCTGTCTACAGCAGCAACGTTGAACGCGAAAATTTGATCCCTTCAAAGTTCCAGCACGCGCCAGAGCGCGCAACACTATTATTGAGCAATACGAACAGGCACTCACTCGTGCCCACACGCGGACGCACGCACAGCACAGGGAAGATTTGTGCTTTTAATGCGCGATCTTAAAGGGCCCGATGAAACAGTAAAGCCGCAGGTTTCGCCATAACTGCTCCTGCGCTGGTGGGATTAGTGCATTTATATTTATGACGTCAAGTAAGAAAATCGACTTTCGAAACCCTCCTCTACGTCACGTGTGTTATCCATATGTACTGCGGGTAATACTCTTCCCCTCCAAAAATTGACGTCATAAATGCATAGCCTGAATTTCTGACCAAGCAGCGATGCGCGGACACTCCTATGCTTTGCACTATCTGTTGTTCAGAGCAGAGAAACTTTTCAGTAGAGAGTAAATTCTTTGATTATTTTCTGTGTAGCTTGCTCGTCGAAAAGCAACATACCTATAAATCTGCGAGTTAATTTTCTCGCTTATCACAGGTCTTCCTCTAGCAAAGTCGTGTCACACCATGGGTCCAGCTTTGAGCCACAGTTTCATGCTTTTATCCACAATAGGGCAGCGCAGGATTTGCTCGAAACCCTAAACTCGGTTTCCACTTTCCGACCTCTGAACAGGTCGATTAGATAGATAAAGCAAACGTATCATCGATATGTACAATGTAGCTTATTTTGGAAGCGAAGCAGTGGCAACTCGAAAGCCCATTACTTGAGTTCCGGTGTTCCACTCAGAGCGTTCCTCTCATATGTTTGCGGCACGCTTCCTGCCTATGAATTAGGCGAACGCCCGATAACCGAAAAATGGTTTCCACGAAAAAAATCCGGAACGTAGCCGTAGAGGAATTCGGCGAAGAGTCGAGCATTCACGGCGTTCGCTTCATCTTCTGCGATCGCCATCGTCGAAAGAGAGCCCTCTGCTTCGTCTGGACGTTCGTCGTGCTCGTCTGCACCGCCGCGAGCGTCTGGTACGTTGGTACGAGCATGTATGAGTACTACCAGTTTGGCGTCAAAACGACAACGTCGACGGAGGAAGCGAAAGGTTTCCACTTCCCGGCCCTCACCTTCCTCAATGAGAACAGACTTCGCAAGTCCGCCGCGTCGGGGAGCAAGCTGTTGCTCGCAAGTACAGTCGCAACCCATGCGAATCATCCGGACGACATACCCGAGCTAACGAACGTTACATTTGGTGTATGCTACAATCGGTCGAGGAACGATACCTTCACGCGTGAACTTGAACGCGGCTACGAGGTTTGGCGGCAAAGAGGCTTCATCGCCCTCGCTTCCTTCGTCGCTCCGGATAGCTTCTCCGATGTTCGAAAATGCTGGTGGAGAGACAAATCGATTGATTGTTCGCGGCTTTTTCTCAACCACATGTGCGACAGTGGATGGTGCTTCACGTTCAATCCGCACAGGGACGTCATTGAGGAGAACGAACTCGGAAAGCATCGGGACGCGACAGCCTACGGCGTTGACTACAACTATACGAATTTCAAGCTGGACGTGGCCGGACCCGGAAGCGCGCTGCGGCTCTTGATCAACGTCAATCAGGATGATTATTGTGTAACGACACGACCAATGGCAGGGTACAAGGTGAGACTGCTTCTTTCCTTACTACTACCTTGTATGTATGCCCAATAGCACTACTCGCGATAGTAGACACAAATTTTCGAAATTGAATCGAGATCTTGCAAACCTGCAAAATTCTCAAAGAACCGAGTTGTATCAACTGCGAATCAAATCAAAACACACTTTCTTAAGTTCTGTATACACTCAGCTTGTCTCCATGTCCACACTTTTTCTGTCCACTTGTGCAGTATATTTTCATGCGATTTTTTACAGCCCTTTTATCGATTTTTACCGCTTTTACGCACTTTTTACATGTGGACAGGGAGATAAGTAGACAAGAAAAACTGAGAGTATTAGGCCCATCAAAGTGCAATTTACCAATATTTGTTCGGCGGAACGGGAGCTCGAGAAACGGAAGCCCCTGAACAAATCCAATTTTTGGACAACAACTGTTGTAGATAGGTGGTTTATGAATTTTGGAACGAATGCAGGGAACGAATGCGAGAACGGCTCCTGATTGGCTGTCGCACAGCGCGCTCAAACCCATTGACCGTCGCCGGCGGCTCTGATGTTCAACCAGGATAGTTGCCTCAATTTGGGCATACCTACTTTATTATTGTTACTAACTAGCTGCAGCCTGCGAAGCACCGACTCATAACCCACACATGTTTCACGAGACAAGCATGCGCATTTTTTTTGTTTTAAATACAACGATGAGAAAGCTGCCTAATCACCAGCTGCTCTTCAGGGTTCCTCGCCCGAACCTTGGCGACAACCTCTGACCAAGCTACGTCGGCTTCGTGTTTCTTCGTGACAGTGCCAGCCTCGAACGCGTAGATGATTGGATATTCTGCGACGACTAAGATAATAGCTTCCTTGAAGAGAGATTGGCGTCTGTTGCGTTCTGCAGGCAGCGCCGGATCGACATCGCCCTCTTCGGCCGTCGCCTCTTTCGGCTGCTCGACCGCCTTCGGCCGCCTCGCTCGTTTCTTTCTTTCCCTCGCCCCTTTTGGCTGCTCCAACGAGTTTTCTGCGAGCTAAGCTGAATCATCTGACTGCATCTTTCAGACCACCAAGAAGCGAAATCAACGACTGGACGAGCTGAATGAAATGAAGCTAAAAGCGAAGGACACAAGCTGCAATGATAAAAACGAGAGGTCTTAAAAAATGCTTCGTCTCATCCGCAAAACTGCAAAAACAACGTCCGCAAAGACCGTTTTCGCAAAAAGTGTGAACAGAAAAATTCTTCGCTCGAAAATGAGAAAAGAACCTTCTGTGCAAAAGAGAAAACGCAGTGCAAGTTTAGCTGTCAGCTACTGAATAAGGTTGGCAAAATGGGCCCCCGCCTTAATGGGGAAAATTTTTAAAAAATCTTGAAATTTTTTTCGAAAACTTTTTCAAGTTTTTCTCAAAATTCCATTATTTTTGAGCAAGCAGCGTGACCAAATCGTTCTGTTCACCAGGGCGTACAATTTAGCACTTGCATATTAGCTCGGTTTCGGCCTGAAAATTTTTTTTGCCTCAAAATGGGCCCCATGGGAATGGGGGGAGCAAAATTTTTGCCCCCCCCCCCCAAACGCCAACCCTATACTGAACGAAGAAAAGAATAGTTTTCAACGGAGATGCGCAAAGTTCGCGCCAAGCGAAAAGTTGGTGGCAAACCGCATCACGTGACACGGAGAGCCAATTAGAACCTGTTGCGTGCAGGCAGAACAAATGCTCGATTGGGTAAACGAAAATGGAGAAACACAAGTTTGTTTTTTGACAACTGTTCTGGTTTGTGAACCTAGAAAAAAATGTCCGGAACAGATTGGAAACAGTTTTCTGCGCATTTGTTCCGTTCCGCGCACATTGGTAAACTGCATTTAAAATTATGCAAACCAAGTCGAACTCATTTGAACCGACTCCGAATCGACACCTGGAAAAATCTAAAATCTTATGTTCTTCTTCCAGGTGTTGGTCCACGACAACCAGATTCAGCCACTGTACCAGTTCGAAAATCCCATTCTCTTCACGCCAGGCTTCGACACACGCGTTGCCATTCGGCTCAACAAGTTCACGAAGAAGACCGAAAGCATCGGTCGCTGTGTCAGCTTTCGCTATCTTTATCTCCAACCGGCGGCGACGGTCTACTTTCGCGAGGCGTGTTATCTCCAGTGCATTACCGAGCAGATCATTCGCACATGCAGCTGCTTTCCCCAGTATGCACCGAGTGGTTCAGCACTCGTGCGCACACAGCTGCTCAACGGATCCATGCATCTCTGCTGGGAGATCGACGACGTGATGTGCCAACATGCGCAGGAGAGGCGCTTCCTCGAGACAGGCTTCGGCGCCCTCTGCAACGATCAATGTGATCCACCGTGCGACGAGATCAAGTACTCGTCGCACACGTCCTCGGCACAGTTTCCGCCATCTCATCTCGGCGAAGTTTTTGCCCGCTCCTACGGTTTTGCGAGCGTCGAGAGCTTTCGCCGAAATTACCTCATGGTCGAATTCTACGTCGAGTCGCTTCTGATACCGACGATCGAGGAGGTGCAGGAAATGGAAATCAATGATCTCATTTCGAGTTTGGGTGGAATAGTCGGCTTCTATTTGGGTATGCACACGGGGCAGATTATTGAGTTTTTAGCTTAGATGATCGATTTGTTCTTGCAGGCATGTCCATTATGAGTATGCTTGAAGTTCTCCAAATCTTATTCTTTCTCGCCTTTCCGAGGCTCGCGCAAATATCCTCCTCCGAGCCGATTCGACCGAAACGGCGACAGGAAATTGTGAAGCAAAGAAAGGCGCTGGTTACGTCCGGCAGGCGGCCGACGACGATTAGGTCGCTCAGCCAGGCATTGAATGGCCAATATACGCCAACCGATCACAATGGACAGCGGTGGTACTTCGGCAACTATGGGCTATATTATTGAACGCAGTTCACAGTGTGGGATTTTCAAAGAATTTTATTCTTGCTGCAGGAAGAACATTTGCGTATTTTTTGCTTTGTTGCATTTTGCTTGTGGTCATATGCGCGCATATGTGTAAAAGCGTTTATCTTGTAAGCCGAAGTTTGTAGGTTCGAACCCTGATTTCAGCAAAAACCTTTTTGCATTTTTTTTCCTTTGCTCCGTGAAGCAAGGGACATTGAGTTTTGGTCGAAAGTTTGTTTTTCAACTCGGTGAACGGTTTCGTTGGCAACAGTTGGCCTCGAAGATCGTACATCCACTTGTTTGGAGGTGACGTATCAACCCCCCTTAGCCATAACGTGGTTCAAGCTTGCATCTTCTACTTGCGAGACGACGTGCCGTGACTGTCCGTTCGTCCGAAATGCTGTACATTTTTCGTCACGCCATGCGTGCAGCGCCCGTCCCTCCCTGTCTATGTGTCCCTAAGTTTTTAGTCTGCTCACTTAGTTGTCGCTGTCATGCATGCGATTTGATCTATTTATTTACTAGAGGGTATAATCGATACAAAACCATAGCGCCGTAAAAATAAAACCGCAACAATCGAAATTTAGAGCTTATAAACGCATTGCATACGTCACAAAGTCATTGTGGCATCAGCCAAAGTCATATTCAATGGTGGTCTCGCGCACATCTGGAGTGGAGCCTTTCTTACGATCTTCTTCGCAACGACATTGTCCGCCCTCCAAAAAAGCACGTACACAATGTCAGAGTCTGCACTTCGACTTCATGTTGTCGTTCACAAGTGCTTATGACTCACACGAGGACTAGTACACTTCTGTCGTCCGTAGCACTTCGCTGGTCTCAGTTTGTCGGTCCACTTGACATTGTTGTTGCATATGCATCCGAAGCCACCGGGAATATCGCTGCAACCCATCGCGCAGCCGTCTTGGCACAAACCGATATCGCTCAAGATGACCAGCAGCATGCACACCATTGCTAGCGCGGTTAGTAAGGCAGTAGTTGCCATCATAGCTGCGATGAAAAAACATAAAACGTATTGCCAGACGAGATGCACATTCAACAAACTGAAAATACTTTCATCACTCTCTGCTCCTTGCGGCGAGTCGGAAGGAAAAAAGCCCAAATCTCTGAAAGAATTTCCTTCAAAGGACTAGTGTAAACAGCATGACCGAAACGGGAAACTGGATTCGATTTAAACTGACACAGATCAAAACAACTCGATTTCTATTCAAGGAATTTTTATTTTTAGAAGGTTCGATTTCGATTAAAAAATCATCTGTTTCTGCGACGCTTGTGCATCGACAGCATACACTCGTGCATGCATTGCACGCAGATGGAGTTTAGCAAACAAAACAACATGCGCTACTTAAAATGTTTTTAAAACTTATAAAAAAATTTGTCACTTCGCATGATCGTCGTGCATGGATGTGTATCCAAACATGATCATCATGCAAAAGATGGTTGTATTGGTTGGGCGTGCATTGGTTCGTCCGTGTAGCATCTCTCCATCTTCTGAACAAATTCGAACAAAGTTGAGCAAATAAATTACCTCTTGACCAAGAATATGAATTTTGAATATCTCGACCCTGGCCATGCATAGCAGGATGGCACCGTCTAAAATAATTAGGACGTGCTGCCAATCCTCGGGCCCGCTGTCGTGGGCATATGTTTTCAATCTCGAAAAAAACTGTTCTAGACATTACAGGTTAAGGTCGGACGAACTCAAAAGCACAATAAGGAAAAGTTGGGGAAAAGTCAATTGTGATCACAAATCGAACTCTAGGTAGACCTCCGTCCCGCACGAGATGAAAAATGTCGTTCCAATTTGAGAAAATCGATTTTGTAACATCACGGACTTAAAAAAAAATGGTATACCTATCATTTTAGGCAACAAATGTTTTTATTAAAGGGTCAAGTAGGTAATTTTAGTGAAATTTGTAAAACAAACTGCGCAAGTAATACTTTTTCTACGCAGTCGTGTAGTAGCTCGTTTTGCTCCTCAAAGCATGGAGGGTGTAATGGTCGTATGCGTTTGAGCAGAAA
>JAQGBB010000171.1:0-24381 GCA_034691745.1 Prismatolaimus dolichurus
GGTGACGGAAGCGGAGGGGGGAAGGGGGGGGGTCGAAAAATTTGAATTTTTAGGTGACGTCATATATGGATGAGCCCTTAGAAGACAGAGGTGTGGTTAGACACACTTGGTCTACCTTGTGCGCGTAAAAGCAATCAGCGGTGTATATGATAGCCGTCACTCTGGCGGCATATAAGTCTCTTTTGTATAGCAGAAGTTTAAGCTTTGGACCTTGGTCTATTTGGGAGATTCTGCTTGTTCCTATCTTGTATGGGCACGCCACTCAAATTGTAGGCTGTAGCTTAGGCAAAGAGCAGTAATTTACAAGCATGTACCTGTCATCGTCTTGCTAGTACAGTAACCCGTGACTGCTTCTTGCAGCTCGAAGCTCGGAAGACTTTTTCGCACCTCCGGCTTTAGCTGCACCGGTTCAAGCCCTTTCCACTCATATTTGATATCGTCGGTCGTGTAGGCATCTAGAATGTGAGATAAATTTCCAGACATTATGAGCATAAGCTTTATTCGGTAAAGCTCTGATATGTCTCCTTCCGCGGTTCTTGTAGCAATAAGAGAAAATGTTAGCTTGGTTGCCGCTGGCAGTGCAAATACAAGAAAAAGAAGTAGCCGTGTGTGAAAGGAGAAAAAAGGGTGCAGCGTCGATAGAAGAGAAAGTTCCATAATATTTACAGCAATTATAGTGTGATGCCACACAATGTGAATAATAAAAAGTTTGAAATTAAATTTTTCTGGCACAATTTGAATTTAAAATGCAGTCGAAAGTAACTTGCCCGAAGAAGCTAGCTAGTTGTGAGAGAAACAGCAGCTTCAACATATTCAAGCGACGAAGAGAAACCACGAATAGTACATGAAAGATCGCAAACGGCGAGATGCGAATTACGAAGATAGAGCAACGGAAGCTTCCACCATGAAGACGCAGAAGAAGAGAAAATGGTGCGCTGTATTATGTGCTTGTGTGCACTTACAGCTCGCAAGCTCAATGAGGCACGTTTGACGATCCAGCGGATAATACTCTAAGCTCATGGGACACGAAAGCACTAGAGACAACCTGCAAAGACACAGCACGGCATTCGCAAACTGACACACTGTACGGCTGTGCGGGATTTCAATCTGCAGGTAGGATTCAAACTAAACGGGTGTACAACCACTACGCAGTACGCACAACTCAAAGTAGGAACACAAGTGAACCGGCAAAGCCGAAACGCATCCGGCTTTAAACAAAAAACGCACCAAGCAATTACACGTTGTGGTCTGGAATACCGTGGAACAGTCTGGAATATATGGTGTTCCACATTTCGACTCTGGACACATTAAACAATGATTCGCTGCACGTCTGTTTTCGAGGAAAAAAGGGGAGAAGAGGGGAACTCAATGCCTGAACAGTGGGCATCCTTTTTTGCATCTTCTGGAGCGCGTAAGAAAAGATAGCTTATCGTCCTGGTCGCTTATGAGTCTTGTTTGTGCGTCAGTCAGTGAATGAGTTACAGCCATAACTTGAGTTTTCTTTGACCGAATATCAAAATTCTTTTTTCCGGAAATTCTCCTGAGCACGCAGATTTGCCTTTTGGCAGCCTTTTCGCTGTTCGATGCTCCCAGCGGTCTGTGCGATAGGGGAGTACACGTTCGGACGGCAAAATTTCACTCCAAAAACGTCTACATGACACGCCCGCATCTGCACTTGTGCATCTTCTGGAGCGCGCAGCGTGTTAAGTAAAGATAGCTACCTGGTCGTGTCCGTCCGTGGGTGTGTTATAGCACTTACAGCTCTGTCGGATGCTCCCAGCGGTCTGTGCAGGGGTGGAGTGGACATTTTACGCGACAAACGCATGCGCAACCAGTAATTATGAAATGTTCTACGACGTCGGAGACAGGCATTCCACATGTGGTTTGCTTGCTCAAGCGTGAATCCAGAAGATGCATTTTTCGGGTTTGCCGATTTACTTGTGTTGCTCGCTGCGCTCGCTTGCCGTATGCAACAACTCATTCACTCTTTTGGCTTAAATATAGGATTTCTTGAAAAGTAACAGAGATAGTTCCTGTTGTTCACGGAGGGACAAACTCCCGTGTACAACAGAGCACGTCGACTTTATAGGGACAGTCTCATCACCTTTCCTCAAAATTTGGTGAAACCTCAGGCACCGAGTGTGCGAGCAACTCACTAGTCTCAGCATCAGCGTAAAGTCGGAGTGCGAGTTCGGACGCTGACCGCAAGGAACGTGCGGATACCCAACGTGGACGTGGATACCCAACGTGCGAAAATGATTACAAAAATATATCAATTGCGAGTCACCTTACCTAACACTGTACAAGATCTTTCCATCTTTGTAGATGCGTATCAGAACGTTGGGTTTATCGATGTTATGCTTTCGAGCTTCCTTTTCGTTCTACAACAGAAATGCGCGACGCCGTTGGTCGTCAGAACCACTACACGAGCGGTGCCTCAAATTTCGACCATGAAGACTTGCGATATTCTCATGGTTAGAGGACTCTTCCCTTTCTACATCGTGTCTTGCCTGAAAGAATGTGTCTGGCATCCAGATTTGTTGCGAGGTGTCCGCAGTCGCAAGCACGACGAAGTCGGGCACGTCTCGCCCAGGGAATGTCTGCTCGTAGCGCAGGCGTGGATCCTGCCACTGCTCGCGGAACGTAAATTGTGCACTGTACTCCTGGAATGAAGAAAGGAAAAAAGTTCGGACGACCACGGGCTATCAGAAGCTTAGCTATCCATCACACACCATATTGACGTCGTCGATCTTGCTGATACTTCGCAAAAGAAAGTTCACTTCCACGTTCACTGGTCCGCCGGTATCTAAAGAAGCTCAGACTCGTTCAGAGCAGGCCGGCGTTTAGGCAAGCGGCTGCAATACCTTTAGCACTCTCGTTCATCCCATGCGGGCGCACCCGCCAGTTATAGTCCTTGAGCACTTTTTGAATTATTTCCTGCTCGCTCATCTTTGGTCTCACGATCTCGGGCTCCTGCGAGGAGTCCGCTTGCAGTTCCTCGTCTACTAGATCGCCTTGTTCATTCGATCGTCTTCGGAAAGGTTTATCCAACGAACGAGCCCCCTGGAGGCCTGAAACTGCCTTTTGACGCTCCCGAAATTCTTTGCTGAAAATATTGAACATCGTCGGTACGTGATTCGTATCCTGACCGCTAGTTGGCTTACCTGTTGGCACCAAGGCTAGACGACGAAATACAGGATAGCCAGAGGAGAAAAAGCGCCTGGGTCTTCATGTTGCATACTTTAACGGCCGACAAAGTTTGAACGTACGTTTTCACTCATCGTCGCTTATTAACCTTAATGTGGGCATTGTTGTTGGATAATGAAAAAAGAGATATTGTTCAACGCGCAAATTTCTCTCGGAGCTAGAAAACAAACGCAATGTAGCCTCGCTGTGCGTCGTCAGTCAGACGCGACACATGCTCACAGAGCGAGGACATTTCAGTTCACGAACAATAGCTGTAGGTATCGGCGCACCGCAGATCAGTTGTCATTCACGCATCATCAGGGGACGCTTTGTTTCTGACGCGATCGCGTGATCTGGGATCATCAATCAGAAAGATATGGCCAGAACGTGCGTTGTACGCTCAGCGCGGCATACACTTGTAAATATAGCTAGTGCAGTGCATGAGTATATGCAACTGAACAATAGTTTATTTGCTTGCTTTCCTTCAAAAAATTGCTTGTAATCACAGCGCATCGTATATAAAGCACAAGCATCGGGACTTCCGCGTCCACCATATTTTAAAAGTAGAACATCAGCGTCATTCAATTTCAGCAGCTAACGTGTATGTATCTCAATAGGAACGAGGATGTTTAGCAGATGTCGGACGAGTAATAGCATCGGGCATCGGTGATTTGCACGACGCTGCAATTGAGCAAGCGTGAAAATAAGAGAAAATTACGGTGTTTGCGCTCGGGATTAGTGCACATGAGTTGAAGTGATTGGAATAGACATGACTTGAATTCGGACACCTACCTTTTTACATTAGCGTTCAAATAAAGGAGCACTAGTTCAAAAATATTTCAATATTTCCGACTACCTGTCGCTATGTAGACGTGCACATATGACGTCATATCAAAAGTTCTGTTCCTCGGCCATCTGCCACCTCACCTTTTATTACCTCTACAGTCGTGCACTCACAACTGAAACTCTTAGGGAACCGACAAAAAGTTCCACTTACGCAATGTTTCACTTATGCAAACATTTTTCCTTACGCACACGCTTGAAGGGACTCGCAAAAAGTTCCACTTAGAATATATTTCTCATAAGGTTCCACTTATGCATGTCCCACTTATGCATGCACGACTGTACATAACTACCTACTGTCTTCCGATGACTCCTTTTCCGTTCCTGCTGCTCTGAAGCCTTTTGTACTGAGAGATAGAAGTAACAAGTGAGACGGCTGAAAGCCGAAGTGCATCCTGCCTATTGACAAAAAACGTGCGCAGAAGTTTTCGAGGGAAAAGGCCACGATTTGTCTATGTACTACGTTTTTTCTCGCTCTTCTAGAGTAAAACAAATTTTATTCGGGGGGCGGACGCCCCCCCCCCCCCCCCCCCGAATCTGCTTACCACTGGCAAGTTGGCGGCTATCATTAGCAAGTTGCTCACACTGTCCGTTAACTTTTATTGGCTGGGGGTAGGGGATATGGCGGATAAGGGGATAATCTCTGTCTGATCAGTTAGCTATCCTTTTGCTTACGCGCTTCGCGCTCCAGACAGGATGCAATACTGATTTGCTTCCAAAGTATGGGTACGTTACAGAAACGCTCGAGCAACTTCGTAAATGTTGGACGAGGTCCGCACATTGAAGCGTATGAGATCACTTCAAAAGCACTCAAAGGGCACCATCCATATACGAGGTATTAGGTCACCTGCCCATTGGGTTCGTCCGTGAATGGTCGTCCCACTAACGAGTCCGTCAAATATATGAAATGAGACGACAAGGGGTCCGCCCACATATGAAATCACTTCACAAAGATAACCACGGGTAAGTCACGAGTTAAATCGCACCCTAAATAGCTGGCTTCTGCACATTTCGTCCCCAAGCTCATCTCCCACCGACGCGATGTCATTCGTACACGTACGTCTTTATACACAGTTTTGTAGTGTTATTCGTGGGACAGTGAGGGGAGCAACAGCTAAACTGTGGTTATTAAGTCATGCAGCATTGGATTACGCATAATATCAGAATCACAGGTTTTCCTATTTTCGCTGCCTTGAACTGCGTCGAATTTTGAACTACGAGCACCTATTTGACAAAATCACTGGATCGAACATGTTCAGCTGCCCATCTGACGACGAGAGAGTTAGCGGGTTCTAGATGTTTCAAAGAAACCATACTTGCAACCAGACGACTCTACGACAAACGGCACTTCGTTTGCATGCATGTTGAACGTACACATATACACTAGACACATAGAATATTCGACAACAAAGCCAAACGGCCATGCTTACTAACATCATGCAATGGTCAGAGATGATTGCAATTTGGAAAAGCGCGTTGGTACTATTTTGAGTAGCAGCTAAATAAAGCAGCGATAGTCTATATGCGTGCACACCTAGGGATTTTAAATGAGCAGGACCTTGCTGTTCATTAAAATTTGATTAAAAGTTTCATAGCTCGCATTTGGAAACTTTTCTAAAGGCCATTGCTGACACTAGTATTGGGTGGGCCACTGCCACTTCGTGGTTTGGAGGAAAATGATTTCGAAAAAAATTGCGAAAGTCATGTTTTGTCCCCATGCAAGCGCATAACACGATATGCAATTAGCTATTACGAGTTGATTAAAAAGGCCTTTGCAATCGCTCTATCGCAACATCCTTACTGCAAGCATAGACGCACAAGCAGATAAGATTAAAAATTTCAGTTCGCCATTTTCCATGTTTTGTATGGTGTTTGAAGAAGCATTGGTACAGCAGACCTTTGAACGACAAACGATAGCCTTCGGCTCAACTATCACACACCAGCATGCTCGTTCCAGCTGCATAAGCGGCGATATGGATACAGCATATCTCATTCAAGAGTGATGTTACCTCAAAAGTTGGTCAATCGAGACTGCCATTTTCCGGTGCTACCAAAAGCGAGAGACCAATACAGCCTACATATCTCGCGTGAAAAGTTCGTTTCGAGCACTCAGTCTACGCTTCAAAACAGCATCTCACGTCGTGTACGCTTAAACGTTTGTCTAGACTGTATTCGTCTCTCGCTTTTTGTAGCACCGGAAAATAGCAGAATCTCGACTGACCAACTTTTGAGGTACCACCAGTCTTGAACGAAATATGCTCTATCTATATCACCACTTATGCAGCTGGATCGAGATTGCTGGTGTACGATAGCTGAGCCGAAGGCTATCATTTCTCGTCCAAAGGACTGCTGCACCAGTGCTTTTTCAAACATTACACACAAATTTCGAAATATGCGAACTCAAATTTTGAACCCTATGCACCAGAGCAAGGCAAACAAGAGGATATGAGCTCCTTCAGCTAGATCATGTAGACGGTCCAGTAAACACAGTTAAAAACCATAAAGCTTACAGGAAAACATAGTCTTGAGACGACGTCGATGCGTTTTGAGCGTTCCCGATACCTTGACAGTAGTTTAGAGAAACAGCTCTGCGTAGCCACCTTCCGCCTCTTCTGCTTCTGACTGTCCGTTTCTGAAGGCTGTGACGGTGGTTGGACTGAAGAATACTTTTGGCGCTGCTGCGTCGAGTGTGGGCTTATAACCTTTTGCGAGTTCTGCATTTGCTGCTGGACATTGTTTGCTCGGTTATGGTTATCGTACAGCGAAGGGCTCGTCAAGTTTGCTCCGCCGCTAGACTGTTCCGTACAACGAAGTGAGCCATGCACAAGCAAAGGATTCTAGAACGCGAGTCAGGCAGTTTAGTACGGACCTACACGGAAGGTTAAGCGCATACAGGAAGCCGTCTACTACAAAGGACAACGGGGATACCATGCACATGCAAAACGAAAGATAACACGTCGCTTAAAAACATCCCTCCAGAAAGACTTTTGCGAGACCGGATCCATCCGAGTCCCCTATTATCGTCCTGCTGTTAACAATGCTAACAACGCAGTCAGCGGTGAAGGCCCATGAAAACGCGTTAGCAAGTGCGAAAAAGCTTCGAAGGTTACTGTATTCCGTACCGTGATAAGAGCGGACGAGTCAGCGCCGTGCGAATCGCCGAGCGTCTGCTCTTGATTCTCCGACAGCGGCAATCTTGGTACTAGTGTCAGCTGATTCTGACCACCGGGGCGGCGACCACGTTTTATATTTGTCTCACTTTCAGCAGTCTCACGTCGTGCGGCGTAGTTGACAAGCGCGTACTCGAGAAGTGCACCAAAGATAAAGCCGAGGCAGACGCCGATCCACACGTCGATCGCTTTCGTGTAGGAAACGGGCGGGAGCTTCGCGTTGATGCCCGACGACTGCGTCGTCATCGTTAGTAGGGTGGTAACACCCAATGTTACACGAGCGGGCACCGAATCCTTGTCGAGCCAGAAGGAGACCCATGAGACGATGACGAGCATGAAGCTCGGAATGTACAGTTGCAGGAGGTAGTAGGAGAACTCACGACGCAATATCAGTTGGGTCCGCAAGCAGCTATATTCGCCTATAAAGGCGAATTAGAAAAAGGATATGTAGTTTCTAATTAAACTCGTGCCAGGGAGCTCATTTCAATGAGGGCATTTTACGCATTTATTAGAAAGAATCAATTATACGCATTTATACCACTGTTTTCAACCACAATGAGGTTTCCGACTAAAAAGCTGGGACATTTCATTTCGTTTCGGAGTTGCTAATCGAGAGGGTTGCTTTCAACTGCTGAGCAGCCAATGACAGCCAAAGCGATCGAGCTTTTCCTTTCCGCTAATAACCCCAACTTCGCTTCCTGCACTTTTAGTGCCAAAGTAATTTTCAAAGAGGCCCCTTGGCCCAATAGAGCTTCACCATGGTATGTTTCTGTTCGACTGTCCCTCTCTACCTGTGGTCGTCTTGCTCGTGCAGTAGCCCGTGAGAACTTCTTGTAGATCGAAGCTCGGAAGACTGTTGCGCACCTCGGCCTTTAGCTGAACAGGATTATCGCTTTTCCATTCGTACTTTATATCATCTGTTGTGTAAGCATCTAAAAGAAGCCAATACGAAACAGTTGGTGTCACAAGGGAAAATGCAAGCGGACAACCATCCTGTGCAGTGATCTTGTGTGCAGACTGTCTGCAAAGTGGTGTGAAAAAGCCTCCAACAAAGTGCATAGTGATGAAAAACGATCGGTTGAAAAAATTGAATCACTCTCATCGTGCATTGTTTGAACTGGAAGGAAAGTGCTAATGAAAGACGACGCATCTGGCGGCTTCTCAACAACAGCTAGCACAATAACAGTGGGCAGATAGCGCACTTGAGGCGAGAAAACGACGAGACGAAGCACGGTGCTTGAGTTGAAGAACATCGACCTATCGCTGACGTACTTACAACTCGCAAGCTCAATGAGGCACGTTTGTCGGTCCAGTGGGTAATATTCTAGGCTCATGGGGCACGAAAGCACTAGAGATAGCCTGCAAGAATGCACAGCACGCAAAAGATCGCCCTTCGAGTCATTTAAAGATTCATCTGTATTAATAGCGGTAGACGTCAGTCTTGTTCGGAAAAAGTTGACTGAAGGGAAGGGATGACACTCTGGCGGCTACCTGATCAACAGCACACGTGCCACGGTATTTAGTGCCGTGGGTGCCTATGCGACGCAATCTTACGGATTCCCAAACGCACACATAACACACAGCAAACACGCGTGAGTGATGAGAAGCTTGCTGCTTACAACTCGCGAGGTCGATAAGGCAAGCTTGTCGATCAAGCGGATAGTATTGTAATGTCATTGGACAGGAAAGAGTGAGCGTAAGCCTGAAATACGACGAAGCTTCCTTCCTCTTTTTGTGTTTCTTCGTGTATATACGACGACAAAGCGCCTTTTTGGGTTAATTTTCTGTCTGTTGCAGGGCAACTTTATTACACAGACAAGTTTCGAGACGCCCTCAAGTTTCAAGATTCCAAGCATGGCGCTGAATCTTACCTAACACTGTACAAGATCTTGCCATCTTTGTAGATACGAATGAGCACGTTCGGTTTATCGATGTTGTGCTTTCGTGCTTCTTTCTCATTCTAGAAACAAATATTTTCGAAATAAGCACAGTTGACCTCAATCACTGGTTGTACATGCCTGGAAAAACGTGTCCGGCATCCAGATCTGTTGCGACGAGTCGGTCGTCGCGAGGACGACAAAGTCGGGAAGCTCATGGCCGAAGAATATCGTCTGATATCCGAGTCGTGGATCGGTCCACGACTCGCGAAATGTAAACTGCGCACTGTACTCCTGCAAATGTGTGGTATGTGAGAATGTGAAACTAATCTCATAGCTTGGGACTTGCCATATTGACGTCATCGATTTTGCTTATGCTTCGAAGAAGAAAGTTCACTTCGACGTTCACCGGTCCGCCAGTATCTGAAACGTTCTTATGCGGTCGTCCATTCATGCTTGTTTACAGTGAACTCGGTTTACCACCTCCGGCACTTTCGTTCATGCCATATGGCCGAACACGCCAGTCGTAGCCCTTCAGCACTCTGGTAATGATCTGCTGCTCGCTCATCTTCGGTCGCGTTTTATCCTCTAGCTCATCGACCGATGGAGCTGGCGGCGGTGTCTCCTCTTTTTGTCGACCTTTCTCTTCGCGTTGTTTTGTAGGTCGAGTAACCTTTTCCGGCGACGCGAGACTGCTGGAAAAAAGCGACGTATGAATGGAATGCGTTACAGTGAAGCGAACCCCAAAATTAATCAGTCCCATCTCCTGGGACAACTCAAACTGGTGATGCTTTGCATGTCCCGCAGTCAGTTGCATAATTTATGTAGCACCGGAAAAAAGTGGACAGCAACTTTACAACATGAACCTATGCGACTGCGATATAGCTGCTTCGAAAAAATGTATTTTCGTCCCAGCGTTTGCGAGAACATAGAATTGGTAGTTTAGGGCGGCCCCCCATAGGGCCCCGCCCATGCCCCCCTCATGGAGCAAAAAATTTTCAAAAGTGCCCCCATCTACCAACGAGCTCTTTTCTCAAGAGGTTTTTTTCTGGTAGAGGTAGACAAATGTGAAAAATTTTTCAGTGAAAATTACCCCTAAGTACCCTAAACATTGCCCCAAATTAGCCCTAGATCCCCTAAAACTACCCTAAGTTACCCCTTACCCTAAAATTACCCTATTTTTAAGGTGTGGTCGGAGATGAGGCAAAGTGGGGGCCCCATGGGGTATGAGGGGCAAATTTTTTGCCCTCCCCCAACTACCAACCCTAGAGAACACAGTGCTTCTTTCTTCATTACCTTGCGACTTGGTGGAGACTGCAGAACAGATAGAAGACGAGCATCACCAGTTTCGTTTTCTTATGTCGCATCCTCGATGAATGTTTCAGGAAACCATCAAATGGCACTGGGCAACCAAACACGACATCGAAGATCCAGGTCAACGCACTAAAGTATTGCGCGAAGGAATGCTAGCTACATTCTGCTCGCGTGACAAGCGTAAGAAAACGGCACAACAGCGCTATAAACAGTGGATGGACTTCATGCGCATGCACAGCTAGCACGCTTATAATTGAGCACAAGCCCGTGGCGAGGGTATGAACTATTTATGGGTTCTGCAGAATTAATTAAAAAACACGAAGGCATGAGTATGCATGCCACGATATATGCGCAACAGTTAAAGAACTCGTGCATGCGCCGCGAGGATCTCGATTAGCTCGAGATAAAGCACATCGAAAACAAGAGGATGGACGCTTGCAGATTGTTTTAATGGCATCGTTGTTCAGTGGACTATCGTGTGATTCAAGCAAAGAAATCACACCAGTGTCTGCTGACGATATAGCAAACACTCAGTGGCCAGCACCGTAACCAGGCATGCACATGAGATACGCATAGGCACGTAGCGAAGCAAGAAGCAGAAAATCGATGTTTCAAAAAGCGCTGATGTATTGATTCAAAGATATAATGGAAACAAATTCTATTTCCAACGTTGGAAATTACTACAACTAAAGAATCGAATCAATCTCCGCCGAATTGAATCATATTTCGCTTCGAGTTTAAAAGTTCTTTTAAAAATCATTCAGTTTGACTTGGATTCTGCGTTGGTTTTTCGCAGTTTGTACCTCTAAAAGATAGTCGTTCCTGGACTGAAAAATCTTCCGTTGTAGCAGTTCCGGTTCAGTTCAATTCGATGTGGAGTCGATTCAAATTGACTCAATTCGATTGGACTCAGTAATTTTAAACAGTTTCAGTTCGATTTTGGAAACTTCTTTGCTACGTCGACTTCAGAATCCTTCAAGTCGGAACGGAGCATTACACAACGCACGGATTGTTGAAACCCTTTCATCGAAAGGTTTCTCAGCGGAGTGCTATTCAGCGCGTCACTTCGCACAAGGAGAAGGCGAAAAGGTTCTAGATAGTGGCACGGTTTCCGGATGATCATGTCCGATTTGCTATGTCAGTTCTCTAAGCTAAAACCTGTTAGCTAAATACAAAAGCTACTATAGTCCCGAGTAGAAAGCACGAGAAGAATGGCATTGGAAATGCGGAATAGTGCAGCGACAGTGCGGGCAATTAAAAATGAAGACGGCTATCAGCAGCCGTCAAGTCGACATCAAGTCGAGTCAATCGGCACTCGAAAACAAAAAAGTGCAGCAGCTTGGTGAATGACACTCACTCTACGCTAGCCGACAACATCGTGAGAAGCCGCTTACGTAAAACACCGACTGCGATGGCAGCGCCAACATTGCATCATCGAGAAATATACACACGTCGACGAGTAATCAGCATCATCCTCATCAGCCGGAGAAAGTTTCAGAATCAAAGCAGGCACGCGTGCTTCGAGTATCCTATCTCGAAGAAGATATTTTCCTCGAGAGAGAGGAGCGAGAAAGTGGATCATTGTGCACTAAACGGGATGCACGCAGCTGCCGCCACCGCGTACCTGTGTGAATACATTTGAAGCATCTCGGCAACTCTGTACACCTAAGCTGATGAAATGCACTCAAAGCTGCAATTCAATCCGCTTCTCAGACATTGTTCGAGGCTCTTACCTGTCGAAATCGCGGCCTGTTTTCACCCGACAAATAACGCTGAAGAAAAGCAAACGATGTCTTAGTAAATGTGTGACGTTGTGATGGTTGAAAAAAAGCGTTACATGAGTGGGACACTGAGAGACCAACAGAAGCCAACGTCGACAACTCACTCTGGATGGAAATATTTTCAAAATGCTGCTAGCGCACGTTCATGTTGAAATAGAAAAAAATTTGAATATTTTTGTGAATTTTTGTTATTTACAACGAACAGAATGCAATCCCAAGCAGCTAAAATGTTCGGAAATCAAAGTTTCTGAACCACACAGAAAGACGAATTGAATAGATAGATTCGAAGCACCTAGGGAAAAAAAAACAAAATCGTTGAAGTCGAGAAGGGAAGCAAAAATTTTGGCTATCAACCCGAAATCCGAATCGAAATAGAATCGAATATTTTGTGAGATCGAATGGAAGTAGAATCGAAGCGATTCGGCTCAATTCCTTTTGACTATCGCTAGACATTAGCAAACTGCGGTCTAGAAGCTCGATTACACGCGAGAGAGTGAAAAGACAAAACAGTTCGTTTTTTAGCTTAAAAACGTTCACATGAGGGAATAGCATGATTTGCTAATGTAACGCTCTTGGACAGCATCACCAGCACGTGACTAGAGAAATTGGAGTGGCGGAAAGAGGATAACACCGCGCAGCTATAATGTTAGCACTTTATGGTCGCTTAATGAGGCGCGGGAGAAAAGGGCGATAAGCGGACAAAGTAGACAATCAGACGCATCGGATCGGATGAATGGGTGCTACTGTTTCGACGTTGGCTGGAAATGCTATAACGACGAGAGCTTTGTGGAAGAGAAAAGCCGGCCCGTCGAGCGGAAAAAAGTATTTCTGGAATGCGCTGATAAGCGTTGGATTTAGCTGCGTGCACACGCATACTAATGAGGCAGGCGTGAATGTGTGACAGAGAAGGGCGAAGCGCCTAGATAGCTTGATTTAGAAGCACTCGCGTTGCAGCTGAGCCGACGTTCTCGGTGGACAGAAGAGAAAAAGTTCTCGAAAGGGGCGCAGAAGGCAGCGAACTTGTCGATTCTGCTTGAAGAGGGCTCGCTGCAGCTGCTCTCGTCTTCACGTATCGTACATCGATGCATGGCTCTGCTCCGTCAGTTGCTTCGTGAAGCACATGCCGGCCGAGAAAGGGAAACAAACGAAGCCAAATAGCGTTGTATTGACTGACATGCGACGTTTTTCGAGGCTTTACAGCGGGCTAGATGGCCGTTGCATTAGCTGCTCAGCTTTCCGCACGTAAAAAGCGACGCAAGATACGATCAGTGCAAATGACGTAGGTACCTCAAATGACATACGACGTTTACTCTAGCCTCCTGCAAACGACAGCAGTTCAAGCTCACGCTCAGGCATGCAGCACCGGCGGCTGGCGACGAAACTTTTATCGCTCGTCCGTCGTCAATCAGTCAATAAATAGTTTGCGCGACAAGGCTGCAAATGGCACACAAAAGCCCCCAAGGACCCGACTCACTCGTTTAGCCCCGGCTGGCGCACAAAAGCCCCAAGGACTTGACTCGTTTAAAGCTTCGGCGACAAGCCGTTCAAAGCTTAACGATCATTTTTCAATGCGACACGTCTCTAGCTGCACTCCTTATTATAGCAGATAGGGCGAGAAATCAATGCTCCGACGCCCGTCATCGACTCTAGAAAAGGGGTACAAGTGTGTTCTCATACAAGCGTTTATAGTTGACACTGCCACGTCTTGATCCACCCCTCAACAAAGAGTTTGATGCACGATCACTGGGCAGCACTGCGGGATAACAGTGGACCTCTCTCCGTTCCCAAAAGGCGTGCTAGCGAGGAACGCCGAAAACCGCAGTTTCAATCTACTAACGTTCGCCTTCTCAACGAAAGCTGCCAGTGGCAATCACGCAAGAGATGCGCGCAAACTTCAATTTGATTGACAGACATTACGCTATCAGCTGAGACACTTCAACGTGCTACGCCCATTAGTTTTGACGTCGCACCGAGTTTGCTCGAGTTCGAGGAGAAAGCATCTGCTTCTCTCTTGCTAGTCACTTTACACGCAAGCACGAACTAGCTAACGTATTTTCCAGCTGCGCTTTGCCGCTGCTGGTAAAAAGGAATGTCGCGGTCAGTCGAGCGACCGAGATGATGTCACAATGGCAGTTGTTAGCAGGAGACCGGAAAGGTATTTTGTGGTGCTTAACAGAAAAAAGAGCATAAAGTTTTGCGCTAATCACATCGCAAGGAAACATTAGTTTGGCCCGCGAGGCCATTTCGCCGGATAATGCCGCTAATCAGGCAGACATGCTTACGTATGAGCACTTTGCGAAAACGAGTGCAAGCAGAAACTCCGGAAAACTTTTCAGCACTGCAGGCTGGGAAAATGCGGACTATTTATTGCTAGTCGCGTGTATTGATCCACCCGCTAAGCACTCAAATTGTGGGTCCCGTTTTTTCCTTTTCCCTTCTTCGAGCTAAATTCTTCTGCTTCAGCGTGCGCTAATATTCGTCATGCGAACGCAAGCAGCTGTGTGGCAGCTCAATGAGCTTGAAACGACACAAACTTCTTTCTCTCGCTGCGGACACAGCCCGATCGCTTACCGCCGAGTACACAGCTAGGTTAGCTGCCGTTGAATGTTGCTCCAAAAAAGAGAGAAAGTCCGGATAGTATATCTCTCTTCCAGCTCCCTCATTGACGCTTGTCGAGAAAAAAAGCAACTCGCATGAAAAGGTCACTTGAAGAGCTTTAGCTAGCTAGAAGAAGTCGATCATGAACAATACAAACTTGGCAGGTGTTGCATTATGTACACAGAAAGCATGGCTATTAAGTAAGAGTGGATGGAGTCTACTATAAGCGTGTAGAAAAAAGAACGGAGTCCGCAGCTGTGGACCAAATAGCGTATTATCGTATCGATTGATAAGCGAGGAAAAGAGAGAGAAGGAAACAATGGAGTATCCGCAAAGAGCTAAAAGCAAAGCTCGGCTTTCAGGAATCTCCCGTGCGTGTAGGCTTTTTTGCTATTTATTGGCTTCCACCACTGGTTGAGTCCAGCTTGCTTCTATGTGCATGAAGCTTCACTTCCGCCGCTGCCGCGCTCCACTTTCGGCCCTGCTCTCGAGAGCGGACTGTTTGCGCGACTTTCGTTGACGCAAGTTCGAGTACGAGCCGGAAATTGCGAGCTGCCAGATTGACGAGATGCGACCATCGGGCTGGAGAGAGAAATTGACATGCCGCATCCCTCTGCGCAGACGAGCACTGGAGGAATTGACGAGATTTACTCAAGTGATAGGATGGAGATTGCGGAAATTAGCGGAATCAAACGATTGCAGATGCAGATCACTCGTCGGGCCAGCCTGTTCGACCGTTCGCAGACGTGCATACATGGTTGACGACGAAGCGGAAAACCTAATGAGGCACACGTGTCGGCATCCTCGAAGAGCAATGGACAGCTCAGTTAGGCGCTCCCCGTAATGCAATTTTCGCCTTCTGAATGCAAACGTGATTTGGTAATTCGTCGTCTACGAAAGCACGCAAAAAACGGGGCCGGACAGATTCTGCATATTGACTTTTTTTCTCAAAACGTCTGCATTTAGCTTCGCTCCTCGATTCCCGTACGTTCGCCGATCGTCACGTAATCATCCCGTCTAAAGAAATGCATGAAAGTTTACTGAGGATTGTGAAAGCTACGTAGCTACTTAGAGCACTCATCAATGAGGAAGCAGAATCTCATGAGCACTGTATTCGTAAATAAGACGTCCACATCTCTTCAGATAAGCTACAAGTCACGTAAATTGGCGGGACCGAAGAAACATTCAAAGGATCATATCACGCTGAGCTTCTATGCCGTTGTACGAGTACGAAATCACTTCCGCGGCTAACATAATTCGCCGACACTAGTAGAGAGTCAAAAGCAGAATGGAATCTGAGCGAATAGCTCGATTCGATTTCGATCGCAGATGAGGTGCAAAATCGTTCTATTCGGTTAAAGTTTGCGGGTTTGCCTCTAATGTGTCCTCAAATCGTAACGTTCTCAAGATTTTTCATTGGTTTGGAGTACTGATTCACTCGGAGTCGATTCGAGTTTACTCGAAATAGAATTTCAAATACGTTCGATTCTCGATTCGCTTGGACACAATATTTGAAGGTTTCGATACGACGCAGAGTCACTTCGATTCGCTTCAACGCTGTGGCAGTTCACTTAGATTCGACGTGAAGTAAACTAGCCGACCCGATGCGATCATTAGGTCACTGATGGTTCGCCCGATAAATCTAAGGAACGCGCCGCCGCTGTCCCCTGTCTGGGCGATTGCTAGGAATCGCCGACTGCAAGGCTGGCTCGCCCACCGCTGTTT
The DNA here is from genome assembly GCA_034691745.1 of Prismatolaimus dolichurus. Lineage (NCBI taxonomy): Eukaryota > Metazoa > Nematoda > Enoplea > Triplonchida > Prismatolaimidae > Prismatolaimus > Prismatolaimus dolichurus. The sequence goes on from JAQGBB010000171.1 coordinate 16,495, forward strand.
CGAGGCCGATTTTGGCTCTATCAACCCTCTGCCTCGCCCAACGTTTTTTCGAAGCCGTCGCTTCGATGCGAGGCGGATTCGATTCAACTGGCTCCGAACCAGAGTGGATTCACTTTCATGACACAACGTTGGTTCGACGAAAATCGATTCAGTTGAACTCCCACAGCGTTGGAGGTTTGAATTTCGAAATTCTTCGATTTTAACCATTTTTAGTTAACATTCCTTCATCTTTTAAAGCTAAAACATAGACGATTTAAGTTGAAACATTGCAGCAGCAATTTATCAGAGCAATTCAATGTTCATTCATTGTACCCGCGTTTGTTCTAGATTCACTGATTCTACTCGCGTTCAAACTTGGTTACAAACTTCCATCCAGCATGGACAGTTTTACGACACAAAATGGCCGTCAGGTATCTGCGTACATGCAGGCAAGCAGCATGCCGCTAGTCGCCATTGATGAAGTAGATGACGTATCTGAGAACGACGACACGATGCTGCTTCTCTGGCAGCGTGGACACTCCTCAGAGTTAACCAGATTCATTGATACCGCAGCAGTTGGAGCCGGGCCTAGTAGCGAGTACGAGGCGTGCAGCTGTCGCTGAAGCTCGGCAATTGTTCGTCGCAGCTCCTGGTTCTCCGCTCGCAGCAGTTCGTTCTCCATCTTGAGTCGACCCTGAAACTCCACCCTTTTCACGCGACAGTTTAGCGCGTAGCCACGATTCTTCAGCGCCCTCCTTTTTTGGCGTAGTGCGCGACACAGTTTTGCATCACAACCCTGTAAGAAACCACTGACGAGTCAATCTCACGTCGATGGAATTGGATTTTGGAAGAATTTAATGGCGTCCCTTAGTCCCTCTTGACAGAATTATAACGGGGACCGCTAGCGCAGAGAACGTCACGAAAAAATCACAAGACAAGTAAACTGGCAAAGCCGGGAGAGCATCCTGCCTCTTGGGGAAAACAAATAGCGCGAGAGCGCTAGGGAAGCCCTGAAGGCGGCATTTACAGAAGCCCTGGAACGATAAATCCACAAGTTTCTATTTCTATGACACACAACGTTGTTATCAGTGTATTTAGCGGAAAAAACGGCCAGAACAAAAAACTGCTAGGAAATATTACCACGTGTTCTGGAACACGTTGGAACATTCTGGAACAGCTTCAAACACTCAGGTGGACACACACCATGTGGACATGGAACACAGTGTACTATGATCCTCTCGATTTCTACAAGCTTTTGATTTTTGGAGGGATAGGGGGATAATAAACGTTCAACCACTTAGTTATCCTTTTGCTGACGCGCTGCGCTCTCCAGGCAGGATGCAACAAGTCGGATGTACCGATTCTAAAGGGCCACTGACGCAGTGTGCAAGCATTAGTGTCCATGGCAGGTATATAGTGTCCATGTAAAGTGCATAATGTCCACGGCACGTATATAGTGTCTATAGAGGGAAACCTGAATGCGCAATGTGAAGAACAGTGCAGCTGCAGCATAGACATCTCCCAGTTTCAGTCAAATCCTTTGAAGCATTCAAAAGTTATAGCGAAACCAACTTTAAATATTTTTGTCATCGATGGTGGTATCATAAGTGGTTCCAGGAGTATCTGCATGCGCTGTCTGAAGGGCAATTTAAAGGCACAGCATCCACGAAATTTCAGCGAAATCCGTCCAAGGTCCTGTCATAACTGGTTTGCAGGGCCCATGTAAGAACTTGAACCTAGATTTGCTCCAAGGAACCCACCCGCATACAAAATTTCAGCCCTCTAGCCCTCTTATTTCAAAAGTTATAGTGTCTACACACACACACAGACGCGAGCCACGGCAATAGTGTCACTGACATGCGTCAGTGGCCCTAAAAATGTATGATAGGCCAACGATCTTGATATTGTTTGTGTGGGAAGTGCTATACGTATTTGTAGCAATGGCTAAGAGAGAGAGAGAGAGAATTTTCACGCCATCACTCTGCCCTAGACTGTATACCCGCAGCCTGCTATTAAGTTCGCGAACGCTCAGCCTTGTCAGGTCTTCATCGGATAAGCCGTCCACATGATTCGCCGGTGATAGTTCTTCTGTTTTCATCACGGTCCTCGCGCTCACAGTCGCTGCAGGTGCTTCATCAGCACTCATGGTGGCTTTGCAGACGCTTTGCGCCATTTGTAATGTCCTAAAATACTAAACAGCGAGTGTGTCAACAGAAAACTCGTGCGTCGCTTCTGCCTATCTGTAGATTCGCAGTATTCGGACAAAAATCTTGCTGTCGAACAAAAATACTGACGGTGGCGTGTTCACGGATGCGAGACTGCACTGACGCCCTGCGGCAATGACGAAAGAAAAACAACCCGTGACGAAGAAAGATAACGAGCGAACCCGCCATCCGGTAGTGCCGAAGTCGAAACACATGGCGGTGAAGTACCGCCATCACGCGCTCTCTCAAGTTTGACCAGTAGATATTATCACTTTTAATTCTATATATTACATTATGAATTTTAAAAAATTCATCAAAACAGAGGGTAGTGTAGGGCAGCGTTCAATTGGTTCGGGCAATATGTGGCTGCGTATTTCGCAAATTATAATTATTGGAAACGAAGAGAAATCTATTTTAGGCATGATAGATAAAGGTACAAGAGGATACAATCTGTTTCCCAAGAACCACGGCAGCTCTGACTTGACACTGCTTGCGTCTAACAGCACACGTGAAGCTTCTCGTGGCTTCAACAAGAAAGCATGTGGAGCCTCACGTTTCGAAATGAACTTTGGGGTTTGTAACCCTTATCGTATTCTTATTATCATTTTTATGAGCGCAGATGCGTAAACACGATACACGGCCAGCCCTTATGCAACGGTGCCAATGTGCACTACAAAAAAAGTTTTTTTTTTAATCAAAAGCACCCAATAGACCGGACATACTGGTGTAAAAAAGTGCGACATCGATGTTTTGTACTGCCGAGCGCCGGTGGTGCAGTCGCCTACTCATGGCGCCGCAAGGACACAGGAACAGCGGAATTGGTATTTGTCGTGCATGCTGAAACAATTGGCTGGACGTTCTCTTTGCACTTCAATCAAGTTCGGCGTCAGTTTGCTTTCTGGCACACTTCATCGGTTGGTAGATCAGAACAAATGGCTCAGTTTATAACGAGATAACATATGCGAACAGCTAGAGAGACAGATCGAAAGAGCCGGCTTCCCGAACCCGTCGACGATAGCTAAAGGCGCGCAGACTGCGGTATATATCAAGCTTATACTCTATACGAGCGATCTGGATCTAATCTCAGCTTGCGCGTCCCCGTCGTCGGCTGACTGGTGCCCGTTTTAGCAATGTACAAGTTGTGCGGTGAAGACTGCACTGTCAGATCGGCGTTTGAGCACAACGACGCCTCTTCATCCGCTTCGGAGAATCTACTCGCTGAGACGTTCTCATCGTCGATCGTTCTAAAATGAGGGAATTTCTTTACCTCAATCAATGAACCCGGTAGATGCCAACCTCTTTATGGGTCCCGTTCGGCTTGACGACACCGAGACGGTCGAAGGCTGAGGCTGCACCGATAGTGTCGAGATGCGTCGCGAGTTATCGATCGCTTTTGCGGGCTTTCCTTCTTTCGACGTACTTGCGGGCAGGAGTGCCGTCGATGCAGCGGTGTTCGAAGCAGCGGCATTGCAGCCACTGCTTCCACTCTGCTTCTTGCTGTGCCCACCCTTCTTCTTGTTAGCATGCGGATTGTCCTCGTAGAGATTCTTTATTTTGAACATTCGCAACTGTGTGTAGACCCGTTTCAACTCGGCCTAGGAGTGGAATTCGGTTTTACACCCAGCTAACAATGAACGATTTGCTCGCATTTTCATTCCCTCCGCGTTGAGCGAGGGAGAAGGCAGGCACGGCTCTTTCATACAAGAAGGAAAAACGATCGCCTTTTGCGTATCGATCAATTTCAGCCTTCACCGCTTGCCGCTCATTAGCTGCACTTGGTCGTGTCGACGCAGTTTTGCATAGCAAGATCTAATTTGCAGACCAGCATGCTCCGCAAATATTCCCACGTTTCCTTACTCGCTGTCACGTGACTTAATACGTGCGCGATCATTTCGTCCTACTGTGGGACTTCAAGGCCGTCTTGGGTTATGCACAGGTGGGTAGGTAAAAGGTAAAGCTTGGAAAAACCCACAAGTTACTTCACAGCAGTCTGGCTAACCCGAGAATATTACACACCTTGATATCTTCTGGATCCATCTCCGATATGGGCACCTGAGCGAAGTCGATTGTACCGTTTGCAAGCCCATCGCGAAGCCGTGCGAGTGACGGATGTGCTTTGTTGCCGGCCACCGTGGGTGCCCGGCCCGGACCGTCACCGCCGACGGCCGTCCGAAACTGCAATCGTTGAGAAACGATAGAAGTGAAGCAAAGGAACATACTGCGGAATCTTCGTGGAGCATACCTTTGGAATGATAATAATGAGCAGATTTAACGTGATCGTTAAGTGAATGTGGAAGAAGCTTATCAATAGCAACTGCCCAGGGCTGATATTCACGTGAAGGGCGTACCTAAAAGGCACCCATTGGAACACTTCAGAAAGGCGATGACGAACAGCGATGATCAAGGGGAATCGAACTGCATCAAATCGAATCGGTTCGATTCCGATTTCGACTCGAATTATCAGTATCATATGAGTATCGTTAAAGTTCGATTCTATTCGTTAATTTTTCACCAATTTCCACGCACTCTGCGACCTTTCCATGAAGACGTTGTGCCATCTTTCATTTTTTCTTGCAGTCAAAGTATTTTAATAGTTTAAAAACTACTTTTGCAATTCAAGAAAAATAAGAAATCCATGTTCCGAAATATTTCGATTCGATTCGGAGTCGATCGTTTCGATTTTAGAATTTTACTGGGCTTTCGAATCGATTCAAAAATGTTTGGTTTTGACCGTTTGCTAATGCTCGAGACAGAAAAATTTGACTTTCCACTTTGGAATCGAATCCTATGCGCAATTCCAGTCATGTTGGGCTCGTTCATCGAATCGTGCCACACCTGCAGACGTTGGCAACAGTTGTAATGACAATCTCTAAGAAGACAGCGCCGATGAACTGCCTCTTCTCCCACCAGACCGTATTCTTCGCCTTATTGCACAGATAAAGGCCGTAGAGGAGAAAAAGCACTTCATCTGAAACGCGAATTATCGCTCAGCGACGTGGACGATGGTGAGCAAGCAACGGTCACTCACAGGCGTTCCAGCAGTAAGCCCACCAGTGGTTACTGCAGGCGTCGTGTCCCTGTCTGAGAAAGATTCCGGCGTGCTTGTTGTCGGTAATGGGGACTGCGTGCGATCCGGCGTGTATAGCCGTGAGTGTCCAGGCGAGCAGGCCGGTCACCGTAAAGACCTCGATCGCGCACAGGTACTTTAGTAAATCCTTCTCCTTGACGAATATGTGATATGCTTGTCGAACGCGATACTCGATAAGGTTTCTACACCCGGAAGAAGACCTTGAAGGAGTTTGGAAGAGTGAAACTTTAAACGCTGTCATACCTGTAGATTTTCAGAAGAACAGCGCCGTAAAATGTCGCAAAACCCAGTTCGCGGAACCAAACCATGAGAATACATGAGAACGTTTGCGACGGTGCAATCTCAACTATGACCTGTAAGGACAAATTAGGACATGCGTACTGTCAGTGGTAGGAGTCGTCTTCTATGTTATGCTGATATGCTTCTAGAAATAGTTTTCATTGGTCATCGAACTCTGCACCATTCCAGGTACAACTATGGACATTCCAAGGTCACTCCCAAAATTCGGTAATCGTAACGCTTCACGATCTTGAGATATTGTCTTCGACAGCAGTGTTGGATCACGGGATCCGACCAGTCAAATATCAAACTTTAGTTTACACTATGTTCCCACAACCATGACGCACAATCTCGGCGACATTGCAACAACTCAAATTTTAGGGATTCAACAGGATCCCGTTATCCCTGGATCTCAAGATCCCGCTATCCCACAGAAACGAGATATAGCTAGGAACCGTTCTCGGTACATTCTAAAGCTGATCCCAAAATTTGATGGCCGTAGCTTTTCGGGATCTTGAGATACACCACGGACAAACATACAGACAGACAGACCGCCAGTCCAAACGACCGATCAATATCACCGTTTTTTATTGTCGCAATGGGTGAAAAAATCCCATGGACGTTTTCTCCTGGTCTAATTACAAGCTATCTTATGACGTCAGCTTCCGTCACTTTCAGTTACCTGATTACTCCCTTTCGATTACATTACGACACTTCTTCCTCTATCCGTTGCGTCTCAGAGCATGCATCACACTACCGTCGTTCCAGCGCGGAAGAAGCTTTCAGACCTGACAGTTGCATTTTGCACGTAGTAAAAACGCAAATGAATTGGACAAAAAGAAAAAGCATTTTCCCCAAATGAATTGTCTACTTGAATTTCATTGACACCGCTTCCCACAAGACTCATCATTTTTACTTGGTCGAGTAGGAAGTTTTTATTCTCAACGGAACTATTGATTCTTCAATTGTTTCCACGTTTTTGTTGTTGACTTAAGCTGCCAACTTTTTACTTTTCTCCATATTATGACGTTTGAGCTGTCATGCAATATTAATCGGCTTATGCCCTATGTCATATCTCATTTCCCTACTTTTTCGAGGTAATTCTAGACATGTGAGAAAAAGCAATAGTCAAACTTGCATAAAACATACGTACAATGCCGTAAAGAAGAACAGCGCCGCAGGTCATCAACTCCATGAGGGCCCAGCCTCGGGTGCTGACATTCTGGAAAAATATGAACAAGTCGCGTAAGTGAAAAGGGTTACGAGCATCGGACTCGAACCTGAATTTGGCGCTGCTTGACGATGATGAAGATGAGGATAAGGCATGCAACGATACAGGCGAGATTGACACTCATGAGTGCTTTTCCGATAACCTCCTCCAGTGTGTTAGTTTGAGCACACAACGAAGGCAAGCCACCAATCTCAGCTGGTGGCAAACACTTATGCGAAACCTCCGACCCGCAGCAGCAGTTGTACGTCTCGAGCTGAAAGCCACGACCGACGTTCGGAACGCACTAGAACGGCAAACGATTACGGCCAGTTCCAGATTAAAGCAGACGAAGAGGCGCACCGTGTAATTCCCACAAAGATGCGTGCGCTGAAATGCGACTTGCGAACTGTTGTCACACTGGTCAACGTCCAGCCGGCGTGACGAAAGCACTATGTAGAGCTTGCCAACTTGACCACTAGAAACGAAACGAATTCGTCGTACAACGGTATTTTCACTGGAACAACATACTGTCGAGAAAAATTTGATAGTATGAACTGAAAATCTTGGAAATTGTGGCTGTGATATTGAAGGGATAATAAGGCTTGGAAAATGGCAACTTTTTAGTCTGCCCTGGTGACATGGACCTATGGCGTCACTCCAGGAAGATGGGGTCTGATTAAAGTTGACTAGTTTATGTGTAATAACGAGTGCAAATAATATCCTTAAGCAACCTCTGAGAAGAGAGAGGTCTATATGCAAGTCAAGTTTTGATGCGACATCATACATGGGTGTCCTAGTCCTCTTGGTTACTGTTTAAGCAGTGAGTTAGTTTTCCGTGTATGATTTATTAGGTCTCATTGTTGAAGCGTCGTTTTGAGCAGTAAAAATAAGCGCTTTGGCACACCTTTTTGTCTTGAAGCTCTTGACGACGACGAGTGCAAGCTCGGGATCACTCTGGAGCTGTCTTTGTTGTCGTCTTAGCTTCAGCTTTGCCATACTAGTTGGACACTTTTGCAAGTAAAAGTGCGTGTTGATCGCCTCTTCGTCACTCTCGGCAGGCGCCTCGACGTAGCTATCCGAAAGGCTGCGCCACCAGTGTTTGGCGGTGGAGTTGACGAATAGAGGTT